>KK118550.1:225767-248350 GCA_000611955.2 Stegodyphus mimosarum
CGTATTACTGCTTGATGTGGCATGTAATATAATTTACAACCCGCCTCCGTATCTATTGTTTCAGCTATTCCCATTTCGAGATAATTATCTAGCACCTGTTTATATTTCTGGTAAGTCTCGGGTGCCCCTTTAAATTTACGCGTTAAACTATTTAGCCTTTTAAACGGTAAACCATAATTATCCTTCAATTCATCAGTTCTATCATTCCACGGTAAGCGCCCTTCATATCTATTTCCAACAAGTTGAATTGTTTCATTAAAATTCTTTAAAATTTTATTTTCAATATCATTTTGTTCTTTTTCCTGAGTGATACCCATTGACTCTAAATCCCAAAAGTTTTTTAAAACAGTGTTAATTTCTTTATCTTTTTCGAAATTTTCTTGATTTGTAACACATTTCAAAATGTTAATAAATGACTGCTGAGCTATCATTTCATTCGGTTTATTAACCCCATTTACAGTCCATCCAAACATTGTTTCCGACGCAACAAGTGAGTCTGACAGTCTACGTGTTTTTCCCGAAACCATTTTCCAATAATAATCGCTCCCAATTAAGAGAGACAATTTATAATAATGTGAATTTCCATATGTCCTATCCGCGAGTTGTAATTTATTTTCATGAAAATAACGCTTTACTTCCTGACTGGGAATCCCAATTAAACCCTCACTTATTTTTTCTGCTTCTAAAACTTCGATCGAAATGCTGTTATGTCTCGTCTGCGGATTTCTCAAAACAATTTTATATCGTCTGCGCTTTTCACTCTTCGATGTATTAGAACCAAAGGAATGAATCGTAATATTCTCTTCCCCCACGCATTTCAACTTCAATTTCTTTGCAACGCTACTGACTACGAAAGAGCGCTGTGATCCAAGGTCAAACAGCACTCGAATGACTAATTTATTACTTTCACCCAGAGCTAAAACACTTGCGGTTTGCAGATATATTTCCTTACCCAAGTTCTTATTTTGTATAGATGATACTACAGTTTCTGAATTAGAAATGTCACTTTTATTCTCACTAGTTTCACAAATAGCGGTATGATGTTTTCGCGAACATAATTTGCATCTACTTTTAAATTTACAGTCTTTTACTATATGGTTTTTCTTTAAACAATTCCAACACCTGCCTTCTTTTTTTAAAATATCTTTTCTTTCGTTAACAGGTTTCGAACATTTTTCTATTTCGTGATTTTCTTTACAAAATAAACACTTTTGACTATCAATACTGGTGTTTAATAAGGCGGCAGTTGGCGTTTTATTTTTCTTAAAACCCCCTTTAAATGAATTATCTCTATCGCGTTCCTTTTCTCTAACAAATGTTTTATTATTATAAATTTCGTCCGATTCCCCTTTTCGAAACGATAAAGTTTTTTCTCTCGTTACTACCTCCTCTTTTAAATAGTTTAACAATTTACCAACATCCCAAGATTCGGTTTCGTCTTTATAATCCCTATTATAATTTAACATTATAGAATCCGGAATTAGTCTAGTTATTATGGGAAATAATAAATTGCCATAACTTTCCAGTTCAATACCCAAAGATTTTAAACTGCGAATTTGGATTTCACAAGTGTCGTACAGATGACGCAGATCTCTGAGATTCGAAACATTTCGCACAGGAGATAAATTTAAAAACTTGTTTATATGGGATCGGATCAAAAGTTCTTTTCTACCAAATCTATCTTCTAAAATTGTAACGGCAGTATCATAATTCTGTTCCGAAATTGACAGTCCCTGTATAGCAATTTGAGCCGTATCTTTCAGTAAACTCTTTAGATAGGTGAATTTCTGAATTTTGTTTAAGCTTTCGCTTTCGTGAATCGCTGATTTAAACTGACTCCAGAATTCTTGCCAGTTTTCCGAATTGCCATCAAATTTTTCGATGTTTATTTTTGGCAATTTAACAGGAATTCTGTTTTCTGGTGTAGCGTGTATAGTTGCATTTGAGGATCTCCGCTGATTCAATTCTCCGTGATGTGAATATTCTCGTTGTTCAGTATTAGTACTATCCTTTGTTTTTAGCAAATCTCTTATGAAGCAATTTATTTTTGTTTAAATTATATTCTCCCGATATTCTTGATTAGCTTCAACTTCTTCTTCTAATTTCCCTAAATCAGTTATTTCGTTTTCTATTTTTTCGTCAAGTACTGTAAGTTTTGTTTCTTTATCAATTAACTGTGCTTTCTGTTCTTCTAACCAATTTAAAGTTATAGTACTATTCGCATCATTTAAAGTGTTGTTTATTTTATTAATCAGTCTCGTAATAGAACTTCTTGTAACAGTTCGTTTTTTTCTTAATTTTTCGATTTCAGTTACGTCGAGTGACATTTTTATTGCTTCTTTCTTATCTTCTATTTAATAATAAATCAAATATTTTCTAGGAACGGGCGTCACGTTAAAGGCGCCAGATAAAATAAATCTTTATATCTTAAACTAATTATAATATAGCAAATGGCTTTGTCCCATCAGGAAATTAGTAACTCGCAATTTAATAAATAAATGAATGTTTACCTGATAGGTCTGGTTCTGAATCGCCGGCGTTGTCTTGAATCATCAGCTTCAATCCTTTAGACACGAACACTTTATTGACGATATTTACAAAACACTTGAAGACTTATGCCAATAACTGCATCATTATAAAATTATTAATAACAGCTATCTTTACAATAAAACATTAGCTGCTCAACGATGAAAGTCTCAAAGTCTCAATACAATACCATTCCGGTAGAATCCTTTCATCTCTCTGCCGTCACAGCGATGGTGACGTAGCTGTCTGTCACGGCGCCACCATCGGAGATTTCCCATCAGTCATCGGAGTTTCCACAATCATTCAAGCACAATTAAATTCTTCCCCCAATGCTCTCTCACCGGTGTTGGATGCAAAGCAAACCTCCATTGCGGGTTTTCTGTGTTCGGGGGTGTTCAAATCTTCCACCTACGATCGACTAACATTAGTTAGAACTTGACATACGAGACCTCAAAAGACGCCCTATAACTAGCTAAACCTGAGGTTCTCACTAGCTTTATGTCTAACACTTTAAGTGTATTTGGTGGAGAGCCTATTTAACACTCGCATTCTAAAATTACTCTAACTTTTCATGCATACAATTCGCAGTTTGCACATATAATTCACATTGATATTGCACTTAACGTGCATTGCTAGCATAATATTATTTGTTACATTTTATAACACTTTAACAATTTCATAGCAGTCATGAAATACAAATGTAGGTCAAATTTCTAAGCTTACAGCAAGTGCTTCCTATTCCTTTCTCAAGGTACTTTCCTGAAATATCACATTACACTGAAATAATAGTCCATAGACTAAATCGTATTCTTCAATTTTCCGATTTTTCATTCTAGACATTTTACAAGTCTTTCGACAAAGCGTCAGTTGATTTAGTCATTAAATCATTTAGTTAACATTTTTCTTTTCAGCAATTCATTGCTTTTACAAAATTAATATATTTACAATGCTTCAGAATCTATTTTACAAACATTAAGTAATTTTAAGTCTTTGCAGAATTACAATTTTTTTAAGCAAAAATATTTTTCTTTCAAGATAAGTTTTTTTTGCCCACTTGGCGTAAAACTCAACCTCGCTTGAGGTAAAATCGACCCTGCAACTTGCAGTACACTCGAAAATTAACTAAACTTTTGAATAAGAAATGCTACTTATCTTGTTGTAGTCATCCATCCTTTTCTTGGCCCAATCCTTGAAAGAATAAGTTGCAGCTTGGGCCAGTCTCCTTGACTTTGGTTGTTGGTCCTTGAAAGCTTGTTCATCTCTTTTCCTTTTACAATTCCGTCGTTGTATCCTCGGGTATTTGCGCTGAGGAGGAGGTTGCTCTGCTGGGCGTTTGGTGGACTGGGCCCTTCGCTCCTGGGCCCTTGTTCGTTGCTGCTCCTGGTTCCTGCTGTATTCGGGACGTTGATTCTCAGGCTGCAACCGAGGCTGCTTGCTTCTCAGGCACCTGTCCGATGTTTCCGCAGTTCTTTTGGATATTTTGGGCTTTCCTTGCCCATTCTGCTTTCGTCTCTTGGTCTGCTCGTAGGTCCGTTCGAGGTCTGCTCACCTGCATCGTCAGACTTTCTTTTGAATTCACATTTTTGGTTTTTACTTCTACTTTGTTGAGGGGGAGCTTTCTTTTTCTGACTTTTCGATGCCATTGTAGCTGGTTCCTGCTGTTTTCGCTGAGGTACATCTTCGTGCTATTCGATTGCCTCGGATCCTGAAAAAAATCTTTAAATACTGGCATTTTATGTCTATTATAGTAGGGCTTGATTTGATCCACATTAGCCGTGATTCTTTGCCCGTCATTTCTTTTTAATATAACCACTGCTTGTGTAACTTTCTCAATTATGAAAGGGCCTTCAAAACGCGGAAAAAATTTCCCCACCTTTTCTCTTTTGATCATAATATAATTTTTGTTTTCTCTGGGCCATTTCTATATTTCCCGTCGCTTCCCGTATCAACTTTTGTATATCACTTATTTTAAATTCTTCTGCCCTTTCCTGGACAAAGAAAAGTTTATCTAAGGGCGTCAAAATTACATTTAATTTTATTGAGTACGAATACTATCAAATCTTATGGGCAAAAATAAAAATAAAATAAACTGATCAGTCATTCTCAAAATGCAATGAATGTAAATGAAAGTAAATGAGATGTGTGTCAAAAAGAAAAAAATAAGCTTTATTAAAACTAAAATTAAAAAAAAATTATCTTCACTCAGAAGCCTTCAACCATAGCTGAACGTATGATTATACTAGCTTTCTGCGCAAGAATTTGGTCTGTGAGACAAGTTATCCAATAAAATCAGGATAAGGTAAAAGGATTTTGGAAAAAATAGTTTCGCCTGCATTGAACAGCTGCTAATTGAATCTTTTGTCACTTTCTTTAATTCTACTATACACTAGACCATTTCTTCAATAATTTTACGTGTATCCTGCCTTTATTTTAAATTCATTAAAGAAATTTCTGCACATGGCATTAGCATACTTTAAAGTCTAACATAAATCGGAGGTTTCCAATCAATAGCAATTTTATATTCTAATTTTCTCTAGCACAATTTTTGATATACATTCCTTTTCTTTCTGCACACTTTTAAGCACATTTTATCTTTACTTTCTACACACAGATCTATGCGCATATTGTAATTAATATACTGATATATACACATAAACTCACATATATAATACATATGTATTATAGGCTCACCAGCGGTCGAGCGGTAAAGAAGCTGAACACTGGTAGTTCGGTCCGAGATTCGAATCCCGCGAACGGGCTGGCTGCATGGGCGCTTTCGTGGGCTGCATGGGCATTTCCCCATGTGTAACGTTTATACGAACCAGTTTCCCTTAGAAAGTCCTCCACGAAGGCATCCCTCCCATTAGGCAGATAGCCCTCGTGTGCTTTGCCATATTTGAATAACCTAACCTAACCATATATATTGTACATACACTCTTTTAAAAATCTCTCATTTCATTGGTAGTTCACTTTTAAAAATATCTCATTATATTAGTATTTTCTTATCATTTCCTAGGAAAAAACCAAACTGAAATTAATAATCACATAGATATATATTTATACATTTCTTTGCTCCTTATAGGCCCACCGGTGCAGTGCGGTAAAGTCAATGAGAATTGATAGTTCGATCCGGGGTTTGAATCACGGCCAACTCTCTGCCTGCATGGGCTTTTTCGTGGTTTTTCCCTTTTGTAATGTGTATACGAGCCGGTTCCTTCAAAACGTCCTCCACGAAGGCAGCCTTATTCTTAGGCAGATAGTCCTCGTGTATTTCGCTATAGTATAATTAATAACTCAAACCAAACCTTTGTCTTTATTATGTATATATAAATGTATGAGCCGCCCAGATGGTATAGTGGTTAGGGGGGCCTAACTGCGATACTAAAGGGCCCGGGTTCGAATCCCGGAGAAGGAATGGATGTAAAACTGTCTGTCCCTTCATAGAAGGTAGCAGTGGCCGCCTATTAGGTGCCTCCACAATAAAATGGTCACCACTTCTGGCCAATGCCGTTATAGGCAAGTGTCTGCCATTCATAAAAGAAAATATATATGTTAGTGTATGTTATGAAATAAAATTCATTTAAATTAGAAAATTTATTATGAAATACAATTTATTTAAAATGTATTCAATAGTAGTATATGTTATGAAGTAAAAACAGCAACTTGTCGTTAATTACCACAATCAAACTTCACGTTATTTATTCCTTAGGAATAATAATTAATTAATTTAAACATTAAAAACCGAAAAGAAACTTGACACGCATATCACTTAAATGATTTGAATAAATTAGATTTTTACGCCCACTGGCTTTTATGATGACGCTTTGATCAAAACGAAGATATATTAATTATTTTACAGTTTTTATTTTACCATTATTTATAGCCTATCGAAATATTTTCATAAAAATTGTGATATATACCCTCTGATGTTTGAAGAACAATTGAAATTCTTTTTATTCCTTTTTTTTAACGTAATACTCCGCTGAACGATTAAAAAACAGTTATACTTTATTAGTATTTAAATACAGATTTCTTAGCTTTCTTTAGCTCTTGAAATCAATTGCAGAATTGTAACAATGTAAAAAGAAACGAAAGTGAAAGATTTAAGGAAGTGTAAAGATTTTAATCTCCCTCGGGGTTCTTCAGTACTCTTTTCTTTGCTCATTAGCTTCTTTTGCTGACCTCGTAAAGAAGTCGGACGCAGCGATTCTTTCCGAATGACCTTCGAAAGCGAACGGAATCGAGGGACTACACCCTCTCGGGCATCTCCCAGGTCACGTGGGATTATACATTCCGAAGGGAACACACCTATTGTGGCCCTTCGATGGTCAACGGTATATAAACTGGGGTGAGAGTCCAGTGCTTATACAGCAGTTGTTTCAGCTTTGATCAACAGCAAGCTCTTAACCATGCAGGTGAGAACGCTTTCGAATTTTCAAGCAGGAACTCATCGTTTCTGTTTTTATTCTTATTGCTAATGAAGATATTTTAAGAGCAGTATGGTTGTTATTACAGCGTTTTGTTAGTGAGATTAATATTACTTGTGAAATCTGATTTTAACTCCATTAAGCTTTACCGTGGGCTATCGAGACTAATGTTTTACGCGTTGTACCCATTTAATTAGTTGTTTAGACAGCAAAAAAACGCGAAATTGAATTGGCAGGGTCTGTTGTTCTGTGCTTCGCATTAAGAAGCAAAATTTAAACTCCATGTTAGCTAAATACCTGAGCCTTTTTTAATATCAAGAAAGTGAGGATCGTATATGTCCAAGCTATTCTCCCTTCCCCAGGAATAAGAGCTTTTAATTCAAGGTATTTTTGGCCTCACATTTGAATGATTTCATAAAATTTTAGTGATAGCTCAGTTTCTTCAAATAAGCAAAGCATCTGCATTGATATATTTTATAATTACATAAAGCTCAAAAAGGTCAATATCATAAGTCACGGTGTTATTAAGTTATGTTACAGAATATTAGTTAAATAAAAATCGTTTATTTCTCCCCTTCACGTATTTTCCAAAATGATTTATTTCCTAAAATTCAGAGAAAGTTCCAATCTATGGCAGCAAAATGCAAGGTATTGTTGGATAGCAAAAGATAACGTCTAGTCGAGGAATATAATGAAAATTAGCATTGTAATTGACTTCTTCGAAATGTCTGATACGGAAATATTAATCCAGCTATTCAGATCTTTATTTCACCATCCATATCTTCATTTGACTTCCCTTTTCAGAAATGCTATACCACGTAAAAATTTTCGCTTTTAATTTTAACGTAAGTAAATTGGAAAAAACCTCAAATTTTTAGAACTTTTCTACTACTAAAACTAGCGGTAAAACTGAATTAAAAGTACATTTTATATTTAAAAATATCTAAAATAAAGTAGAAGGAAATTTCTTCTTTTACGGACATATTTAATTTTACAACAATTTGCTTCTAGTAAGAGCTTAAATAAAATTACTAGTCAATAAAAATCTTGAATGTATTCAATTAGCTCCTGACATTTATCAGTCCTGCAGCTTTCACAAAATAGAAAGAAAGATTTGATTAATTTGTAATGTTAAAAACTGATCCTAATTTTTCCTCTTCCTTGACGTATTTTTCCAAATCATTTGGAGCTCTTACTTTACCTAAAGAAGCTGCTTCATATATATAATAATAACATAAAAATAACATTTATAACATTTCAAAGCGCTTAATATTTTATAATAATTTATTTATTTACTTATAACTACAGTAGCTTTAATACTGTTATAAATAACTAAAACATTTATCATCAATGTTAATCAAGTTAGTTTCATTCATTCCAGACAAAAGCTTTAAAATTAGGTTCAATTTGAAGTTTGCTTTCATCCTTAATTTTTATGAACTAAACAGTATCTTCCAATACAATATTTGAAACTTTATGCGTAATCAAACTTGCCTTTATTATTGTTCATTTATATGTACTTTTATGATTCTTAGGTCCTTATCTTGTTCGCTCTCGTCGCCGCCTCCCAGGCAGCTGCACTTCTCCATCATCCTGCCATTATTAGTTCAGGCGCTAGCAGTCAATACAGAAGTCAAGATGTAAGTATTTCCATTCTTGTAACGTACAGTACATTTACATAACATGATTAGACTCATATTTTTCAAGGACTCAATATCTTTCTAATCTCAGTTAAAAAAGTACTTTCATCAATTCATTTGGAGGGAAGGGACTCTATATCTTGACAAATTCAAAACGTCTGTCTTGCAATGAATTGCAGAAACGTTTTTGGAGTATATAAAATGCTTTTTGAGTTAAAAGATTACAATACCCCTTTTAAAAAGTGTTCACTGCCTGCAAAAGACATTTAAATTATGACACTTTGAAAACTAATATTAAGTCTTGACCGTTATAAAATACGTAAATTTTATTTGAAGAGCCAGTAAAAAATAAAATTTATTGTAACAGAACTTTGATTTTAATTATAATGTAAAATATCAACAAAATGTTAAAAACTATTATTTGGGAACATTCATATTTTCCTGTAGTGTTTATTCTCTAATAAAACCACGAGTTTATGATTTTATACAGATTTTAATGAGTTTTATCAGCAATATACTAAAACATTTTCTATCTGTTAAACAGCCTACTTTAGCATGTGCTTAATTATTGCCTTAATTAGTGTGCAGAAAAACGTTTTTTGCTATATTTATTTCTGAATAATAATCAAAACAATTTTAAAATTCTTTTAGCATTCATAATTTTTCAATTACTTCATTTAAAAATTCAGCATAATAATAATAATAACAAAATTATTGGAAAAATTTCCGGAAGAAAACTAAGATTATTTATTATCACCTATAATTTGAATTATATTTTCCCCTTTAGATAAGATATTTAATTTTATTTCAGAAAAAAAATATAAAATTGAAATAAAAAAAAGATTAAGTAAATCAAAACCGAATTTAACTAAATGAAGGATTATATAACAACACTGTAAATTTTTAGCCTCTTTCAAGCATTTAAATCGCAAATATTAAGCAAAATCGCTGTAGTTGAAACGCTGAAAAACTGCATTTTGCAGGTTGTCCTATTTGTAGTGTGAAACAAAACAGTTCGCCTAACAAAGCCCTCAGGTTTCCGTTCTAAAACACGCAGCTCTTAATGCTGGAATGTAATATATTATTTTATTCTCTTCTTATTACTACTGAAATATTGAAATTTTATTTCTTTACTACTTATCCTTCCTAAAGGTTTTAAACAATCTTGAAACTTATACCCGAAGTTCACTGTTTATGTTTTTAGGCTTCGATGTAAATGTTGAAGATTGTTTTATTATTTTTCTAGAGCTTAGGTGGCTACAACTTTGGTTACAATGAGGGACATCTTAGCGGAGGATCCTTCCGAAAAGAATCTGGAGATGGTCATGGCAATGTTGCTGGTTCTTACGGACTGAGAGATGCTGATGGACGTGTTCGTGTCGTTAACTATGTGGCTGATGCTGCTGGATTCCGTGCCGATATCAAGAGTAACGAACCAGGTGTAGAGCCCAAAGACCCCGCTCATGCTGCAATCAACAAGGCTGGTCTCGCTATAGCTCCCGCACATCATGCCATAGCCTATGCCGCTCCAGCTCTGGCAGCCGCACCTGCACATATCGCCTACGCTGCACCAGCTCCCATAGCATACGCTGCCCCAGCTCCCGTAGCATACGCTGCACCAGCTCCAGTAGCATATGCTGCACCAGCTCCAGTAGCATATGCTTCTCACCATTTAGCTGCCCCTCACTATGGATATGCTTACCACTATTAAACATTCAGTTTACCGAACAAATGACAAGTTAATGTAAAATAATTTATACCTCTAAATTGTAAAGACGAATAGTGATTTGTGTCTTATTTTCCTTCTAGAACATTCTCCTTATTCGCTTTTTCTCGAAAACTCGTTTTGCTTCTCCTTAGTGCAAAGCAAGAAAAATTTCTTTGAAGTCAAACTACGCAAGCAAGATTCTTTAATTTCTCTCGGCAAATAAGCTGTTTCTCTGGGTAGCTAGTCAAGGCCTACCATAGCATAGTACTACCTACCATATCACAATGTTCTTAAGGTACAAAGTTTCCAGTCAAGCTTATCATGTTAAGTTAATATTTATTTAGACCTGCAGGTCCATCGCTCCAGCCATTTCTTTCCTTTCATTTCTCAAAGTTTCATTCCCTTCATACTAGTTTTCATGTTTTTATGGCTTCGTCTTATTCAGAATAACCAAATATCACAAACATATGTTTTAAATACCTGTTTATGTACCAATGATTTTATCATGATTCTGATGAAAATAAAATAACTTTCAACAGCATTTGTTTCATTATTTCCCTTCATTCAAATTTATTCGAAATGGGAATGCAAATATCTTTACATAAATGAATTAGAATGTGTTCATTAATTAAATAAAAATGTACCTTCCATACTCACACCAGGATACTAAATATTTTGATGGATAACTCATATAACAGTCTAACTATAATTATTGCATCTAAAAATAGCCGATAGTTTAAAACTTTGAAACTTCTAACTTCCTGAAATTCAGGATAAATACTTGACAGAACAGATTTGAAGCGAAAGATAATACACATATTTTATGATTCGAAATGAATGAAGATGAAAGATTTTATGATTCGACATTAAGAATGTAACACAGAGGAATTCCTAAGAAACCCGAATTTTAAAAAAGTAAAAAATAAGGTTTATCTGATAGACCTGCACCTAACTAAAACTTTTTCTTCAATCTTCTTTTTGTGAGGAAGGTGGTATTCTTCTTTAAAATAAACTAATATATTTAAAAAGTAATGAAAAAACATATTTTTTGTGTTCTGGCCTTCCAAATATGTTTCGATCTTTAAAGTAGATTTATTGTTAGAATTTGCTTGCGACAAGATTGATTGCAATTGAAGAAAAGGGAAAAAAATGAGACCAAAAACTAGAGTGTCCTGAAAACATAAGGAGATGGGAAATACAACCAAATTTCAAAAATTATTTTATTTAATTTGACACTGGAAAACCAGTATTATTCAAGTTATAAGTTATTTCTCCTGCCTTCGTGGTGTAGTGGTCAGCACAATCGGCGCGCATTCGAAAGGTCCGCGGTTCGAGTCTCGGTGAGGGCATTGCTGATTTTTCATCTCTCCTGCTTTTTGTTTTTTTAAAAACTTTACAGTGGCGCCCAAACTCTTCAGTCTCTACAGTGGCGTCCAAACTAAAAAGCTGGTGGAGGATGATTCTTCACCACCAGGATTTAGTGATTGAGTCCAATAATCCCCAGTCGCAATTTAAAAGGGGAAATATATGAAGTATTTCTCCCTCCTTCTTCGCATGCCTTCGTGGTGTAGTGGTCAACATACTCGTTGCGTATTCAAGAGGTCTGTGTTTCGTGTCTCGGCAAGAGCAATGCTCATTCTTCATCTCTCCTGCTTTCAAAAATACCTAATGTCTCTAAAAAGTAATACAAAGGATCTCTAGAAGCTAAGTAAAAAATCTATACCAATTTTGCAGTAGATTTATTAAAAATATGAAATATTTGTGGTAAGAACCTAAGTTATTCCATCTCTAGAGTTACATACTGGTGACATGTAATAAAATAATATTGTTGAGAAAAATTGAGGCTTTAAAAATTCTTAAGGGTTTTCATATTGTTATTTATATTCAAAATTTGAAACAATTAGTTTATTCTTTTAAATGAAAGACACATATAAAAAATTATGAGATTAAAAAATAACTCGTTAATTTTAAATTCTAATATTTGACAAAACAGGAAGTTAATAATTCCACTTTGTTTACTTTCAGTAAATGGCAAAATAATATTTTATTATGATAATATTATTTAATGAAAGGAATAGTCACTTAAAATACTGAACGGATTGTTTAGTCTGGTGAAAAAAAAACTTTTTATATCATTTTATAAAATTATAAAATTATAAAAATTTATGAAATTATATATATATATATATAATTTGTCCTTAGAGAATTAAAAAATATCATATAAAACACATGTCACATTATTCTTCATTTCATATTTAAAATTTAATTCAGACTCAAAAGACGCTGCACAAATACTCGAAAGCTCAGTACAAATTGGGTAAAATAAACAATAAGTTCGCAAGTTCTGTTCAAATAAATTATAGACGGATTTTTAATTGTGTCTTATTAGAGTCGTAACCTATTTTTCAACATACGTGCAACTTCTGATTTACCTGGTAAGAGCCTGTCTAAAAAACATATAATGTAACATTAAACATTAAGAGCAGAATTTAATTTGTAGAATAAATGGAAAACTCTTCTGTTACTTAAAAGCATCTTCTTTCTGTTTTGAATACTGATTTAAGAAATACAATCAAACAAACATATCTAAAAAATTAGACTACTTGAAGATAGAAGTAAATTATTAACGGCCTTTTATGCTCACTTTAATGTGGATTAATCCCCATTTCTGTGTTTCTAACAGCTCTCTGATTAATCGCGACTTTTTGCTAACAGTAAACCTCGTCTTCGGTATTACTGGACAAACTGGGTTGACTGTAAAGTACAAGGAAAACAAAAATTCGCTTCACAAGCAAGAATCAAAATTTCTTTTACATATGTATATATATATTTCATAACTACGAAACCATTTTTTAAAATAAAGTAATATAGTCTGGCCAAGTATTCTCTAGCACTAAGCTGCTGAAAAATTATCAGTAAAAACATAAAGTAAGAAATTTGGAACCAATTTTACACAAAGATTAAAAATTGTAATTCATAAGTAATAAATTTCAGAAAATCCTACAAATGTTTCAATTCTTTGAGTAGAGTTCTCTTTGTTTCAAAGTAAAATTTTGATGGGAATTTACGTTTTTTCCCCCTTTGGGGAGGAGCCGAAATTTTCGTGTGAATTATTTTAATTAAAAAACACTGGAATAGTTCATCGGCTAATTCTGGATACAGAAAAACAAGCATTTTTTACGGAGGAGAGGAATTGATGATTTCAATATTTTCCTCCTCCTGATGAAGTAACATTGGAGTTGACTGAATTCATCTTCTTATAATTTCTTTTTTGTACTTAATTTTTTTAATTTGGTTTTACTTGCTTGAAATATATTTTAGCTTTAACATTTATTAATTCTTTTGTTGGTTTGATTTTTTAAAATTGATTATTTATGAATTTCGATTTTTGTCTTTGCATAAAATTGGTTCTAATGTCTTAATTTATATATATATATATATATATTGCATACTATCCGCTCAATCAATCGAAATGAAATTTCAGATAGTGTTAGAAATTGGGGTGATTTAAAGTGATAGAGCTCTCAGGTTACGGTTACAGTGAAAATATCGCGAAATTTTCGAGTGGCAGCACCTATTTGTTTTCCTCCTCAAATTAATCAGCACATTAAAAAACCATAAATAGCGTTGGAACGATACGGAAATTGCCGGAGTAAAACTTCTGCAAA
Source organism: Stegodyphus mimosarum (assembly GCA_000611955.2). Lineage (NCBI taxonomy): Eukaryota > Metazoa > Arthropoda > Arachnida > Araneae > Eresidae > Stegodyphus > Stegodyphus mimosarum. The sequence continues at coordinate 239,737 of KK118550.1, forward strand.
GAAGGCCAATGACGACACAAGAGAAAAGAGGGAAAAACGTTTATTCGAAATACAAGTTTATGTTGTGCTCCCGTTCGAAGATGGTAAAGCATTGCATGCGGGAGATTCTTGAGAACAAAAACGAAAGTGACATCGCAGGAGGAATGTCTATAACTTCACGTTTTATGGCCTCCTTCAGTTCTGACAAATCTCTTGGATATGATGAGTAGATTTTTGATTTCAGATAAACTCAAAACCAGAAATACATCCAAGGGAGGTCGGGGAATCGCGGTGGCCACGAAACTGCAAATTTACTCTAGAGAACTCTACCTTGGAACGTAATTCCTGTAACAAATTTTTCTTCCTCTTTTCTTGTCATTGTCCCTTTACACTTTACAATGTACTTCTTGCAGATGTTTACACCATCAATTTTCGTCATACGTGGATCGTTTCAACGCCATGTATGATGTTTCAACGTGCTAATTAATTTGCGCAAGAAAAAATGGACGTTGCGATTCTAGAATTTCAAACTTTTTTTCACTGTAACCGTTATCGTTAGAGCTCTGTTTTATGTCATCACAACCTCGAGCATATTCTTTCAGATAATAACATCTGAACTTTTGTTTCGATTGGTTGACCACTAGGGGTTAATGTATAGGAGGTGTTTTTCATCACTACCCTGAATATATATATATATATATATATATATATATATATATATATATATATATATATATATATATGTGTGTGTGTGTATGTATGTATATATGTATGTATGCATATATGTATGTATGCATATATGTATGTATGCATATATATATATGCATATATGTATGTATGCATATATATATATATATATGTATGTATGTATGTATGTATATATGTATGTATGCATATATATGTATGTATGCATATATATATGTACGCATATATGTATATATGTGTGTATATAACTGTATCATAAATTGTTATTTTAAAAACATACTATCCCAAAATTATTAGCGCACAATGTTCTGCTGAAAAATGACTCAATTATCGACAAAAAGGAAGAAATTTAAAAACAAATTCACAAAGACACGAAAGAAAGGAAATTCAATAATTGCGAAATCCAAAATCTCCATAAATATGCAAATATATAGAAAATTAACCCATTGTCACTAAAAAGGAATTGTCGCAATCTACAGCTATGTGACATACAGAAAATACATAGGAAGAGGAATTCAGTCAAACTCTGATTCAACGTTATCAAGAGGAGGTAGACCAGATTCAATTGAATCTCCCCTTTCAGGAAAACCTCCGTGTTTCTGTTCGTCGAAAATTAGCTGATGAACCTTTATAAATTATTTAATTATAAAAGTTCATCCGAAAATTTCGAATGATCGTCTACGCAGAGGAATTCCCCCCAAAACTATCCAAACACAAAATATATACATAAAATTTAAGAAAGAATTTGATTTAGAACCTTTGAGCATAGGAAGAGCAAGAGACTGAAATTCAGAAGTAGACGCCAGTGGTTGACAGTTTTGCCAAACAAACTGGCGATGGCAGGTTTGAAATCACCCCAAAGGTGAATTAAAAACAAGTAATTTTTAATTTTTTTAAATTTGATAGCATGCAGTAAGAAAATGACAAAAAAAATCAAAGGTTAGAAAAGAATAAAGTCTTGATATCATGGTCTTATCCTGACGACTTCGAATAGAGTAGGCCTATTTTTAATAAAAGTATGGTAAAAAGCATTGTACAATAAGACAAATACAATTATTTACAAATATATGAATTATGGTACAAAATCCTTTAAAATATTCTTCTTTAGCCTTCTCTATTTGAGCTTTCAGGTAAAAAATTCATTACTTTAAAGCATTTGATAGTTTGGATGGCGCTCCAGCTTATTAAGTAGACTGTTAATGAAATTAATTGGAATTCCATTGTCTTGTACAACTTAAGTAAGAAAAATAATTCTTGTTGGTGTTCAAATTCTTTGCTTACTTATATCTATACAAGAGAATTATTTGAAATCAGCTATCCACCACAGTTTTCAGTGTGAGAAAATTGCTTTTATAGTTGTTGATCATTATTCATTTTAAGTGCTTGATATCCTGTAAGTGTAATGCCGCGAAGGCACAATAAGATTCACCGTTTTAAACCTTTTGAACCATTTAAGTAACTTGCTTTCCTAAGTAATAAAGCATACTGACAATTCTTGTTATATTGTTCCTAAATTTCTTCAAAATATAAATTAGTATCTTCTAAAACTTTGCAATGCCTCAAACATTGAATAAAATAAATCACTTTCAGACATGTTAAATAAAAAAAATATTATTTTAATCATATACACAAATAAAGAATAAAATAAGGTGACAATGATCTTGGACATATCAGTTAGCACAATGTTTCAACAAGGCGACGATTAATCTTCAATTACCCACCTGTAATAAACTTAACTGTAAAAAAATGGAAGTACCTTAAACGGAATAATAGCACATTTATTTAATTTACTATAAGCGAGCAAAATAGAAGTTATCATTACGTAAAACTTCTGCTACGACTTTAAGCTGTCGTTCGCTACTAAGCTTTTCAGTTAACTACACAATTTAGGTTTTAATTACGTACTTATTTTTACTATTTTCCATGCGTAGAACAAAAGTATTGTAATCAATTGACAGCAGCTCCCATACGAAAATTTAAATTCATAAAAAACTCTTATTACCGAAATATTTGTCGCCTCTTCCAGCATGCGTTTGTTGTGTAAAGGTTCCACACTCGACACTTGTTCGAGGTTAGGTTCCCGGTGAGGCCCGTGCGCATTTTTCAGGTTTCCTTACAACAAAGAAAAAAATATAATGACTCTACATACTTAACAACATTTAAGAATCATAGTTAATGCCAAAAAATTATAACGTCTATATTTTTTATTATGGTTTTGAGAGGAAAAGCGTAGTTCAGTTTGCATATTATAAAACTAAAAGTTATCTGTTTTTTAAACCCCACGTTTAAATGAAATCCTTAAATATATGCTCCAAATAATGCAACTTTTTTGGCGTTGGTAAAAAAAGAAAATTTTAGGTTTATATTCAGGAAAAAAGAGACTTAAATAGCAGTATTTATTAATTAAACGAGATAATTATTCTTCATATTTAAGTACAGTAGTCAAATTCACTAATATTTTCCGAACGAACCAATATTGGCTTTTGAAATACGTACCTTTCATGACAAGTAAATTTAAGAAGTATTTAAAGCAAATACCACAGAAATAAAAAAGAGAATTTATGACAAATTTCAGATAGTTGCATTAATGTTTTAAGAGAAAACCAGACAGTCTAACCAGAAAAGCCGCTGCATATCTTATAATGAAATTATAGAGTCTCGTAGACTTGGGTAGCATAAACTAACGCAGCCTAAAAGACTGTATGAGGAATTATCCTCATGCCTTAGTTACAAGAAATGTCAGAGGAAGGATATAAAGAAACCTTTATTCGATCCATATTATTTCAGAGATGTCCCTACTGAGGCGTACACAAAGCCAACACATCTGGCTTAACTCAAAGCAGATAACATTAAACTTAAAATAAAATGTAGTAAGTTTAGCCTAACCACTCACACATTTAAAGCGCAGGAAGGCTCTGTCTCGTAGAAATCGGCTTAAAGAAGCCTAATGGCTGGAAGCGCGCAACGTCAAAGAAATCTAATTGCTAGTAATTCAAGATTGAAACGCGGCCTTCAAGCAGGAAAAACCGCTCTAAAATCGCCTTCCGAAACATTCCCTTAAACACTACTTCTTTCTATCTCATCCCAATACATGCGTGCTGGCTTATTAATGTTCTGGCAAGAAAGCGTGGGTGAGAATGAGAATGAAAGGAAAGTTGCTTTAGAAATAAAAATTAACTGTTTTCTAAATTAAATGAATCTCGACAGAACTAAGAGGCAAACGTAAACGTAGCATTTAAATTAATGAAGATTTACATTACATAGATTTATTATAGTATAATCTTGTACTTCACAGCTGATATTCCTATAGTTCATGCACTAATATTCCACGAAATTTTGGTGTTTACTTATTAAATATTTTAATGTAAGGAGTGAAAATCCAAAGAGGTAAGTCCTAAATGCTTAAAACAGACATAATTATTATGTGTCATTATAATGCAACAAGCACCACGTGAGGCTACGCCTACACATTCCTAAAAGGACAAGATCTTGAAAATTACATCTATGCCAAAATCTTGTAATACGGAACACAGAAGATGGACTCCCAACACTTGAAAACGTAAATAGCAAGAATTGTCCTGATGATCTTGCAAGTCAACGACATCATACAAAACTGTAAAGCTACGGAAGATATGGAAGCCAGCAGCATATCATCTGATCCAAAGTACACTGCACATAAAAAAAAAGGTTTCAAATTGTAATTTACGTCCAAAGAGGCGTGTCTTTAGAGTTTTGTGTGTTATCTTTATTTATTAAATATCACGTTCTTCGAAATTAAACGACAGAATTCAGTTCAACAGTAATATCGTAAAATAACTTTAAAATGAGCATATCTTTAGAATTTCCGATACACAGTTCCATGTGCTGGAAAAAAAAAGTTTTGTTTTTTCGTAGTGTTTTGCTATTGCTTGCTTTTAAATCGTTGAGTTTGTTCGTCAGAAATTCATTAAAGGTTTACAAAATAGAAAATAGATAATAAAACAAATCCTAATTTCCAAATTTCGGCTTCCAGTTGTGTATATTCTGGTGGAAACGTTATTCGAAATTGGATGGCTTTACGTACCGTTGCTTTATCATATTTGTAGAAATATAAAAACATTTGTCCAGATTCTTCATTATTTAATTTCTTTAACTAAAATACAGAGCCGTAACATTTGGTGGCAACAATTTGAAAAGTGATACAGTCGTTTTTAGTGATTCAATGCAAAATTGCAAAACGAAAACAATAGTCCTTCAGGTACAAAACCCCTTTGGTCTAAGAAATCTGAAAGGTTTCAAATTTTAAATTGCGTCCAAAGGGGCGTTTTTTTTACATTTTGTGTGTTACCTTTATTTATTAAATATCATGTTCTTCGCACTCAAAGCATAAAATTCAGTTCAAAAGCAATATCGCAAAATAATTTTAAAATGAATCTATCTTTAGAATTTCCGATACACAGTTCTGCGCACTGGAGATAAAAAGTTTTTTTTTTTTTTTTGCGTAGAGTGCTGCCATTGCTCGCTTTTAAATCGTTTGTGTTTATTCATAAAAATTTCGTTAAAGTTTTACAAAATATGAAATCGATAATAAAACAAATTCCAAATTCGGGCTTCCAGATGCGCATATTCGGGTGGAAACGTACATTATTCAAAATCGGACGGCTCTAGGTAGCGTTGTTTTATTACATTTGGAGAAATATACATACATTTATGCACATTCTTCATTATTTAATTTCTTTAAATATAATATAAAGCTGCTATATTTGGTGGCAACAATTTGAAAAGTGATACAACGCTTTTGCTGCTGCATCCCTTGCATTGCAGCATTAGACGTACTATTTATAGAGAAAACTACGCCGGAAAAGTAAAAATTCAGGAGCACGTGCATTTAACATTTAATAAATATATATCTCGTAATTTATATTTAAATTGAATAAATGTAATTGACTACTATGTTAGCTGTAATCGTAATTCCATCCTCTTATTGGCTTCTAGAAATATCGAGAAGCAGAAAATGCTACAACTGTCTCTCGTGACCTATTGAAAGCTATAAAAAGCCAGAGAGAGAACATCTCAGTTCAGTTGTTTAGTTAGCTACTGTTGTTGATCGGATTAGCTTTCGCTGTGCTGTGCTTTGAGTTCTATTTTACGCTCTTAGTAGTTTAAAGTGTAACTACTCCTTATTACTGCTTGATAATGTGAACGCTCCTACAAATATTCATGAGAAAAATTACAGCGTTCTATTATATTTCTTTTGATAAGAATAAATTTATTAACCTTTTACCGGACTTTCGCATTCAATCTGACACGAACACGTACGTAAGCAACGATATTAATAATTGCAGCTGTAGATAAGAGGTATAGCATTGTATCTAAACTCATCAAAATTAAGATAAGAATTCGTCAGTATAATAAACTTGAAAAAAAATTCGAAAAGAAAAAATATACAAAATTTTAAAAATATGAAAATATAAAAATTAATCTTTTTTACTGAAACTCTAATTCAGAACTCTGCAGGGGATAATGAAATAAAGTTTCATAATATTTGATTGGTATGTTTCCAATACATGTTTCATTCTTCTGGTTCATTTGAGATCAAAAATGGAAAAAAGATTCAAATAAATTTTATTAAAGACATTACAATTCATTTAAAACCCAAAAATCGAATCTCAAATGTACCGAGACCCCCCCCCCACGCTTTCGAAACATTTGGGAAAAAAGAATAAAACATAACATTGCGCCGAATTAACCCCATAAAATTTACATTATTCAAACTGACCATTAAAAAACAGATTGCTCAAATAACATTATATGTAAATCCGAGATTCAGAAGAAATTACAAATTAAAAAGCAAAATAAATATACTTAAATTTAAATTGTCATTTAAACAACACTCAAAAGTTGGGTGGTGCACGATTATGCAATCCTAATCTTCTAATACCAAGAAAACGAAAATTTTCCAAAAGAGACTTCTATAAATAATATGAAATCAAATCTCAGTCTTAAACAATTAAAAACTGAAAATATACTTGAAACAAGAATTGAATAAAACGTAAACTTACTGAATTCTAAACACGATTATCTTTTTCCAAACTCTGTTCCTTGCAAAACATAAGGAGTAGCATGAAAATGACAGTTCAGCAACAGGAGGCGGATTGCGGATGAGCCCGGAAGCAGGTGAGGCGGTGCAAGTCGTCAGGTGGTGCGCGGTGCAAGGCCAGAGGCGGATTGCGGATGAGCAAACTGATAAGGAGGAGGGTTGTAGGAGTCTGAATGTAGTTGATAAGGTGTCGTCACACTTTGATAAGAGATTATCTTTTGTTGATTTTCCAGGGGTAATTTCTAATTTTAGTATTTTTTTCCTTTGTATTTTTCTTTGTCTTTACTAGGCATATAATGGTTATTTCCTATGTTCTCTAAACGCCTGGAATTTAATGACTGGCAGGTAGATGTAAATTTTTAATTTTTGTGCTATATTTCAAGAATTATAATGTCCTATGCACTCTTAGTTTTAACGTATGCCTTACAATTTTTTATTTCATCAGAGCATATTAATTTTCCTTTATCTTAATTACATTACTCATTTTACACAGGACGTTCTTCATATCTTTTAACCATATACTCGTAATTTTATTTCACTTATTAAATTTTAGGAGTGTAATTATTCAGATATACATTTTAATTTATCATATGATTTTAATTTTAGATCCAATTTTAACTTTTTCCCTTCTTTCTAACCTTCGTAATGTTTAATGTACTCCAATTTATAACTTATTTGCTATATTGTACGAGCGTAATTATTGAAATATATGTTTCTATTTATTATATCATTTAATTTTATATATAATTTCAATCTTTTTTTCATACTTTCTAACATTTGCGATCTTCAACATATTATATATTTTAACTTATTTCTGATATTTTCTGATCGTTTACATGACCTTCACTTAATTTAGATGTAAAATTTTTAATTTATTTCGTAAATCTTAAGCTTATTTATTATATTATCACACTATACACACTGACTTTTATTTAATTTTAGATGTAATTTTTTAACCTTCTTTCCTATTTTTAATGTTTACTTCCCAACATACTCTAAAGTTTAATTAATTTGCTATATTTTCGCATAATATACATCCCATTTGTAACTACTTTCATACATTTTAACTTTCATAATTTCCAATATAGTCCTAATTTTAACATAATTCGTATATTTTCCTATCATGTACCTAACTTTTATATAATTTTACATGTAAATTTTAACTTCTTTTTTATTTTTCGACGTTTTTAGTTCCCAACATACTCTGAATTTTAACTAATTTGCTATATTTTCACACTATGTACACGACTTTCATTTAATGTTTAACTCCTTTGTACATGACTTTCATATAATTTTTAACTACTTTCATACGTTTTAACCTTAGTAATTTCAAACAGGCTCTTAAGGTTAGCTTAATTCCTCTGTTTTTTATCATATACTAGCCGCTGCGCGGCCAGCCTTCGTCTGGCTTTTAAGTGTACCGGAAAAATGCCTAAAGAGAACACCAAACATTAAATTTGAAAACTACACAGAATTTTACTCTGCATAACAATTTTATCGAAAAAGAAACAAAGAACAACGTTAAAAAAATTCAGTTAAAAATGCATTACATATAAAAAGCATACAATGAAATCAGCAATATCCCTTAATACAAATATTAATCATCCTAATAAATAAATTAACCAACTTCCTGCTGCCTTCTCTAGACAAACGTCCAGTATCCAAGAGAAACATTAAATTTAAAAACAGCACAGAATTATCGCCCTCATTTTTCCGTGCTGATATCAGCAACAATGGCTGTGTGCCATTGTTGTTCATATAATGAGAGAAAATTATCAATTTGATACTATTTCATCTTGTCTAGATGCATCTTGTGTACCAGATTTCATAGGCCTGGGTCTATTAGCTTAC
>KK118550.1:250728-264454 GCA_000611955.2 Stegodyphus mimosarum
TTTATGCTACATATTATTAGATTAGTCACAAGCATTATTAGTGGAAAATACAATTAAATACCCAAGACCCACATGCCCACTAAGAACAATACGAAAAGTAAAACTTTATGCATATTTCCACGAAATGTGAAATCTTGTATTTAGTATAAACCCTGACTAACAAATTATTTCTCATAAGCAGTATACGGATAAAAAGAGTATTCTTATGATACCTTATTAAGACTTAAGCAGTAAGAGAAAGGTAAAGAGATATTCATTAAAACATAATATGAAACAGTTGACAGCTAAATAACGATACATTTCAATATAAATAAAACATTTTTTATTAAAATACATACTTACTAAAATAATTTTTTCTCACAAATTCTCTATTCTATCACGTAAAGTTGACAACGAAATATTCTTTAAAAAGTCATCGCTGTCATAAATACAACAGCATGTGTCTACATACAGTTTTTGATCAAGTCTTTTAAAGTTCAGTGACAACATAGCTTTGTCAGTATAATTCATAGCTTTTTCCCGAGTCGTCTCCATTATACAGGGGTGGCGGCGCTGACTTGGATAATCGACTGTACATCCCTCACAGATAAATACCTCGTTGAGACTGGTTAAGTACTTTTCGTAAATAATATTATTAACTTTGCTCGCTAGTTAAATGTTCCAGCTGCTGGCATTTTGATCGCCGTTTTCGTATCTCATCCGATAACACATTTTGAAATAGAGCAGTTTGGATAGTCTGTGTTACTTCACTGTATAAATCTAAAAGTTTATCGGTCTGATATGACTCTAATTCAAAACAATCTGCTACGAGACGGAAACCACCGCAGGAGCTTTTAAAAATTCGTTGAAGAACACATTGCGCGTTTGTACAAAACACCGCCAACTGATTATTGGCTATGAAGGATGCTTCCGAATACTTGAAATTAAAATATGATAATTTATTCATAAAATCATACCACGTCGCAGGAGTCATACTCACACCCTCAAGGGAAGATCCACAGTTGAAATTATTCTTTTCTGCAGAGTTCTGTATATAAATTCGAACGTTATTATTCCTGCTCACAACCATGGAAAGACGACACATCCGTTCTAATGACCAATAATTGATCACATCATCATGATTTCGTGATGACTGGTAATGCCCACTCAGCCAATCGTCCTGAGGTATTTCAAGTATCTCATTATCTTCTAAACGTGATTTCTTATGCAGAAAAGTCCTTTTTATTCATATACGGTTTTGGGGTTATATCGTCATAATAACCGAAGTCCATTTCATCAGAAGAACGCTTCACTTGTGGAGATATAAGTTTTCTAAACGTCAAACTTATTCGAATAGTCTTCACTTCGGGCTGGGATGGAATATCGTGTTTCCAGATTACATTAGTGGGGGGTTTCATCACTAGAAGCGATCCATGTTCAAGACTCAGAATGTGAGTCATATAATTCTCTCTTGTAAAATGCATCACTCGCGTCGCACCGTAACTCAGTGTGGGAATGCAGTAGGAAGGGTCCAGAGAGCTTTCATCTTCTCTGTGCGCGGATATCTTGGCATCTCCGGTAGGGTATTTGTTGAGCAGAACGTAATTATATTTTTCGTGGGTGAGTGCTTCCACTTCACTTTTAATTTGCTGCAGCATAGGAGTCCAGGGCTGGGCGGCAATTGATGTCCCCGAAAAACTGTAGGTGAGTCCATCTTCATCCCCGAAGGCGCAACAAAGTCGAGCTGGAATATGTTGACGGCCGTAAATATTCAGTTTCACGGGTTGGAAAGGATAGGTGCACAGTTCCGCAAATATAGAATCAGCTTTTTCTTTGTCATGAAAATCTTTAAAATAGGACAGTATTAACTGATCATCAAATATTTCGGTCATCGTGAGTATTATAAGAGTTAAGAATAACTGCTTCGAAGTACAATCCTCCAAGATTTGCAATGAAATGAGAAATATAGTGAGATAGGATATTTCTAAACAACTTATTTATATAGTCATTTAATGATAAGAAAGGACCATTTGATTCATTATCCTGCTATGATTTCATTCTTCTAATCGGTAATCACCTTATTTATTCCGATAACCTCATGTTTTCCAGGAAGATGCGAATCATGCTGAATCATCTAAGAATAAACAGATGGTATACTTCTTATCACTTCTGCTTATTCTTAGATGATTCTTTCATACAATTTCTGGTTCCGTAAGCTATGAATCGAAATTTGACTGGCGTTTTGTGAAATTTAGGCAATGCATAAAGGTTGGAAAATCTGTTGTAAAATTTATTTGTAATGATTTTAATTCTTCGATGAATTGCAATGAAATGCTTTTTGAGTATATTCGCGGTAGTTTTAATTTTTTTGATAGGTAACTGCGCTATGGAGTTGTTCATTAATCAGATTATGGTAGAAAGCCTTTCAAATAGTACTAAAGTTGTTACTGACTCTGTCTATTTTCGTAATGGTGAAAAGATCCTTTAAAATTTTAATTTCCTTGTCTTAATCTTGCTTATTCTGTGCGATATTTAGTACGTGTGCTTTAATACGTCTTTTGAAGTCGCTGATCATTTCCTCTTTCTATTCTAAGCAAGTAGTACTAGGTATATTAGTTTTGTAACTGAAAATTACTTTGAAAGTTTCTAGATCTTTTTGAAAGTGTTGGATACAGAATTTGTTTGATAACTTTGGGCCTAAATTTGGTACTAAGATTCTTTAATTGTCTTAAATTTCCATTTTCTATAATTTCGAAATTTCCTGTTAAAATATGTTGGCGATATTGATCTACGTAAGGGCTGCATTCTGCGAGTTTGCAATTTCAAGTATCTGGAGTATTAATTTCATGGTGGTTAATTATTAAGCTACTTAACGTTCTTTCACATCGATAACTTGGTATTGCCTGTACTTTATCTGGAAACAGTTGCTGGTGTAGTTTAAAGATTTTATTAATTTTTAATTGGTCATAAACGGAATGCTTGAAGTGGATAGTACAAAAAAGGGGCAAACTCAAGTGGAATAGTACAAAAAAGTGAATCGTACATAAACTAGCAAAATTTGCTTTTACTAAAAATATGGTGCTTCTAGTTTCTAAGACGTATTGCACCCCGATTACGCGAAGACTTTTATTTTTATAACCTGTATTTTTCCTTTTTCCTCAAAATTTAATCATTTCTGTTTTCTCGTTTTAAGGTTTTACAGAGGGTAGCATCTTTTACAAAGTTTCTACCTCCGCAATGTTGGCGTTGACAATCACCCTTGTCGTCGGTAATAATTTTGACAGACCACACCCAACGTTTTGCACCCCCACACACAAAGTTTAACGGGATAGTACATTTTGAATACGTGTTAAAATATTTTGTTCTGCTATTAGACACTTTGAACCTTGTCGCAAACTTTTTACAAGAAGTGCAAAATTTTTGCTTCTACCGAGTAGCCTTGAATTCCACTTTCTTTTGCAAGGAACACTGTTTAGGAAAAGATGGTCGACTTTAGAATTCAGTAAATTTACGTTTCGTTCAAAATACAATTTCAGTTTTTTGCTGTTTAAGGCTCAGATTAGATTTTATATTATTTATAGAAATGTCTTCTGGAAAGTTTTCGTTTTCTTGGTATTAAAAGCTTAATCGCATAATCGGGAACCACCCAATTTTTTAGTGTTGTTTAAATTTTAATTTGATTTTAAGTATATTTGCTTTGCTCTTTAATTTGTAATTGCTTTTGAATGTCAAATTTACATATAATGTTAGTTCACAAATCTATATTTTTGAATGGTGAATTTACATAATGTAAAGTTTTTTTTTAGTCCAAAGGGGCAGTTTGTCCAATTAATTTTGTTTTGGCATTTTGCGTTGATTCGTTATAAGCGTTGTTTCACTTTACAAATTGTTGCCATCAAATATTATCTTCCTGTATTATATTTAAAGAAATTAAATAGTGAAGAATCTGCATAGATGTATGTATGTTTCTCGCATTGTGATAAAACAACAGTGCCTATAGCCATCAAATTTTGAATAACGTAATCCTGTGAGTATGGGCATATTTAAGCCCAAATTTGAAATTGGAAATTTGTTTTATTATTGATTTCATATTTTGTAAAGCTAGCGAATTTTTGATTAACAAACTAAACATTTTAAAGCGAGCAATGGCAACGCTGTACAGAAAAAAACATTTTTATCTTAAGCGTGCGAGATTGTGTATGGGAAATTTTAAAGATATGCTCATTTTAGTTAAGTTATTTTGCTCTATTGCCTCTGAACTGAATTTTGTTTTAAATCTGAAATCTTTCAGATTTTATTTATTTATTATTACTCTTGTTTTTTTTTTTTTTTAATATTCCCTTTGGCACAATGCAATATTTTATTTTTTTTTTTAAGTCTTTCGAATCTGTGTAGGGGAGTTTCTGGATACATTTGAGATTCGATTTTTCGATTTGAAATGAATTTTAATGTCTTTAATGAAAGTTTAATTGAATCTTTTTTTAGTTTTTGATCTCAAATGTACCAGAAGAACGAAACATGTATTAGAAACTTATTAATCGACTTTTATGAAATTTTAATTCATTGTCCCTTCATGAGTCCTGAATTAGTAAAAGGAGATTAATTTTTATATTTTTATTATTTTGTATATTTTTTCCTTTTCGTATTTTTATTTTTTAATTTTAACTCTTTTTATTTTTTACGTTTAACTTTTTAATTTTAACTTTAGATGCTTTTATATATATACATTCATACATGTGTATTTACAAGCAAAACTTTTTCTTCTAAATAATCTTTTAAAATATTATTATTATTACATTTAAACTTTTTTATTAAATTATATACATATTAAACCTTTTGTTTTCCACATCAGGTACTGTGTTTACTACGTTTTACAGTTTTAAATGTCTCTCCTTTCCTTTGTAAATCACTTTATAAAATATTCCATTTGATTAATAATTATTTATTCTTTCCTAGAAGATAAGCAAATTGAAATTAATATGTAAAAATGGATAGACAGATACATACTTAAATAGAGATATTACATTTCATACATTTTTCATCTCCTTATAGGCCAAACAACATCGTGGCGTAATGTTGCTGAACGTTGGTAGTTCGGTCTGGGGTTCGAATATCTGCGAATTGCCTGGGTGCAAGGGCGTTTTCTTGGTTTTCCCCATTTCTAATGTGCATATGATCCTCCCGTTTCCCTCAAAATGTCCTCCACGAAGGCAGCCCTACTCTTAGGCAGATAGTCCTGGAGTTCTTTCTCATAATATAATAAACCAAACCAAATCTTTTCTCTTTACATATATGTACATATATATGTGTGTGTGTGTGTGTGAAGAAATAGAAAGAGAAAAATCTCGTTAATTTTCACAATCAAAATTCGCGTTATTAGCTCCTGAGGGAAAACAATTAATTCATTTAAAAATTAAAAACCGCAAGAAGCTCGATTACGTACATGACTTGAAATATTTTAGTAAATTCCATTTTTATGCATTACTGATTTTTAGACCGAACCTTTGATGAAAATCAAGACATATTAATAAACTTAGGGTTTTTATTTTATACCTATATCATATCGAAATATTTCATAAAAAATGCATTATAATACCTCTGATGTTTAAAGCACAGTTAAAATTCTTTAATTTTTTAAGCGTAATGCTCCTCTGAAAGATTAAAAAACAGTTGCACTTTTTTAGCATTTAATACAGATTTCTTAGCTTTATTAGTATTTAATATAGATTCCTTATCTTTTCTTCATGTCTTGAAATCAGTTGCAGAATTGTAACAATGCAAAAGGAGAAGAAAGTGAAAGACATGAGAAAGTGTAAAGACTCCAGTTCCCCTCGGGGGTTCTTCGGTTCTGTTTTCTTTGTTCATTAGTTTCTTTTAATGACCTCGTAAAGAAGTCGGACGCAACGATTCTTTCCGAATGACCTTCGAAAGAGAACCAAATCGAGGGACTACACCCTCTCGGGCATCTCCCAGGTCACGTGGGATTGTGCATTCCGATACGAACACACCTGTTGTGTCCCTTCGATGACCAACGGTATATAAAATGGGGTGAGCGTCCAGAGCATCTACAGCAGTTGTTTCAGCTTCGATCAACAGCAAGCTCTTAGTTCAACCATGCAGGTGAGAATGCTTGTGAATTTTTTTAACAGAAACACACCGTTTCTGTTCATATTCTTGTTATTAATCAAGATATTTTAAAAACTGTATAGCTAATATTACATCGTTCTGTTCGTGAGATTAATATTATTTGTGAAATCTGATTTTTAACTCCTTTCAGCTTTTCCGTGGACTGTATTTTAATGTTTTAAGCGTTGTAGTCATTTAATCAGTTATTTAGACAGCAAAGAATAGCAAACAAAACAGACAGTGTATGCCATTTTCTGCTTCTTTCCCTCCCCCAGGTGTAAAAGTTTTCATTCTGGATGTCATAAATAGGCTTTATTTAATAGTAGATTCCACTAAGATTATCTGTTATGAGTTCAATTAAAAAGCTTTTGTAAATTTTATTCCATAGTTTGATACAGTTCATTTTGATATGTAACTATACAATAGCATAGAATGAGCTTTTAATTCAAGGCCTTAAATTTGAATATTTTCATAAAATTTTAGTAACTCAATTTGCTCAAATAAACAAAGCATCGGCGTTGATTTAATTTTATATAAAGTTAAAGCAGCTAACAGGGACAATTTGAAACAAATAACATTCTAATAAAATAGAGCTTACAGAGGTCAACCAGCCCCATATCATAAGTCATGGTGTTATAAATAGTTATGTCACAGAATATTAGTTAAATTAAAATCGCTGATTTATTCCCTTCGCGTAGTTTTCCCCTTCGCGTATATCTAATTAAGTATTGTATCGTACGATTTAGAAGGTTTTTATCTATGGTAGCAAACGCCAAGGTATTGTTAGCAAAAGATAACGTCTGGTCGAAAAAGTATAATGAAAACTAGCATTGCAACTGACTTTTCCAATATGCTTAATTCAGAAATATTAATCCATCTATTCCGACACACTCTTTAATCTGTCTATATCTTTATTTGAAGTCTCTTTTCAGAAATGGTACACTAAATATAAGTTTCCACTTTTAATTTTCACATGCGTCAATTTGCTAACCTTAAGATTTTTAGAACTTTTCTACTAATACCACTAGTGGCAAAATCGAATTTAAAATACATTTACATTTAAAAATCCTTAAAATAATGTAAAAGGAATTTTTTATGTGCACTTTAAATTTTATAATAATTTAATTCTAGTAAGAGCGTAAATAAAATTAGTAGTCAATAAAAACTCTTGAATGCATTCAAATATTCTTTTGGTCTTAAAATACAATACGTGTTCCTAATCGGTGATCCTGTTTTACATTTTCCTCCAATTAATTGCTGACGTTTAGAAATCCTGAAACTTTCACAAAATAAAAAGAAAAGTTTGATTAATTCCTAATATGAAAAACTTATCTTAATTGTTCCTATTCCTTAGTGTATTTTCCCCAAACATTTCGAACTCTTACGACTTTTCCTAAACAAGCTGCTTGACGTATATATAGTAAAAATATAAAAAATCTACGATTTATAACAGTTTAAAAAGCCTAATATTTTATAATAGTTTATCTATTAATTTATTACTACAGTAGCTTAATAGTTTTAGTATTAACTAGAAAATTTATCGTAAGTGTTAATCACGTTTTTCTCTTTCGTTCTAGATAAAAGCTTTAATAAAATTAGGTTCAATTTGAAGTTTTCTTTCAGTTTTAATTTTCATTAAACTAAACAATATCTTGCACTACAATATTTGAAACCTTTATGCGTAACCAAACCTGCCTTTCTTATTGTTCATTTATATGTACTTTTATGATTCTTAGGTCCTTATCTTATTCGCTCTTGTTGCCGCCTCCCAGGCAGCTGCACTTCTCCATCATCCTGCCGTGATTAGTTCAGGCTCTAGCAGTCAATACAGAAGTCAAGATGTAAGTATTTCGAATCTTAAACGTGCAGTAAGCAGAACATAATCTACTTCAAATGTTTCAAGAACTCACTAACTTTCTTATTTCAGTTAAAAAAATGCTTTAATGTAATATTTTCATTGACTTATTTGTTCGCGGAGGAAGTCTCATATCTCGACAGATTTAAAACATCTGATTTGCAGCTTATTGCAGAAACTTTTGGAGATTACATAAAATGCTTTTTGTGATGAAAAATTACTATATTTTTTTACAATAAAAATTAAAAGTAAAAATAAAAATTATTTGAATGCAGCTAATATGTTTAATAATAATGCAAAATATAAACAAAAATTTTAAAACTACGATTTCAGGAGTTAATATTTTCATGCAGTGTTTATTCTCTAATTAAAAAGCGAGTTTATTATTTTATTTAAGTTTTAAAGGGTTTTAACAGCAATATACTAAAAGGTTTTCTGTCTGCTAAGCCTTTGTTAGCATGTGGCACACTAGTTGAGGCTATAATTGTAGCCTCAATTAGAGTGCAGAAAAATTATTTTTCCACTCTTATTTCTTAAAAAAGAAATAAAATGGATTTTAGAAAACTCTTGGTATTCAGAATGTTTCATTATTTCATTTCAAAATTCATAATAATAATAATAATAATAATAGTAATAATAATAATGACGAAATCATTGGAAAAATGTTGAGAAAAAAAATAAGATTATTTACTATTACCTATAATTTGAATTATATTTTTCCCTTTAGATACGACTTTTAATTTTGTTTGGGGAGAAATATAATAGTGAAGTAAAAAAATAAAAGTATCGGGTAAATCAAAATCAAATTTAACTAAATGAACAATTAAATAACAGCATCGAAAATTTTTAGCCCCATTCAAGCAAAAAAATAGCAGTAGTAAATTGAAGTTGTAATTCATCCGTACTACAATATAGCATTAGAAACAATATATGCTATGGAGAAGTGCGAAAACTCAGAAATTAGGCTTTTGGGTTAGACATAAACTATAACAATAAGGTATTTTCTATTAAAAATGAGGAATGTTCATTTATATTTGCATCAATAAATCAGCAATTTCACTAATAATTTTAAAACACCATCAATTATTTAAGATTTTCGTAAAGGAGGTTTGGAGAGCTGAAAATTATTTTATGATTTTTATCCATAATGCCAAATATCAAAGAGAATATTTAAGCTAATACTAGATATATCACATATTTTTATTATTTAAATAAATTATATAAATAATATGAAAATTTTTCTGATAAGAAATTTTAGTAACGAAACACTTGTAACAAATCTTTGGTTTAATGCCTTTAAGGAATGCAGAAAAAAAAGTATAAAATTTGAAGAATGTTTTGAAACATTTTACATGAAAGTTTATTTTTTTATGTTAGTTAATTTACTAATTTCATGTGACTTCTTAAGAAAATTCCATATTTTAGAACTCTATAAATTATACTCGTGCAGAATCCGCAGTGAATGATAAGTACTTTCTATCTCGGAAGTCCTGAAGTTTCCGTTCTAAAACATGTAGCTCTTAATTCTGGGGCATAAAAACTACTTTCCTGCCTTCGTTTAAATATTAAAATGTTATTTTATTTCTTCGCTAGTTATCCTTCATTAAGTGTTACGAAAATCTTGAAACGTATAAACCAAAATCGCTTTTTTATATTTGTTATTAGACTTTCATGTATATGTTGAAATTAGTTTTATTTTTTTTTCTCTAGAGCTTAGGCGGCTACAGCTTTGGCTACGATGAGGGACATCTTAGTGGAGGATCTTTCCGAAAGGAATCTGGAGATAGCCATGGCAATGTTGCTGGTTCTTACGGACTGAGAGATGTTGATGGACGTGTTCGTGTCGTTAACTACGTAGCTGATGCTGCTGGATTCCGCGCCGATATCAAGAGTAACGAACCAGGCGTAGAGCCCAAAGATCCCGCTCATGCTGCAATCAACAAGGCTGGTCTCGCTGTGGCTCCCGCACATCATGCCATAGCCTATGCCGCTCCAGCTCTGGCAGCCGCACCTGCACATATCGCCTACGCTGCACCAGCTCCCATAGCATACGCTGCCCCAGCTCCCGTAGCATACGCTGCACCAGCTCCAGTAGCATATGCTGCACCAGCTCCAGTAGCATATGCTGCACCAGCTCCAGTAGCATATGCTTCTCACCATTTAGCTGCCCCTCACTATGGATATGCTTACCACTATTAAACATTCAGTATACCGAACAAATGACAAAGTTAATGTAAAATAATTCATACCTCTAAATTGTAAAGACGAATAGTGATTTATGTCTTGTTTTCCTTCTACAACATTCTCCTTATTCGCTTTTTCTCGAAAACTCGTTTTGCTGCTCCTTAGTGCAAGGGAGGAAACATTTATTTCAAGTCAAACTATGTAAGCAAGATTCTTTAGTTTCTTTCGACAAAATATGGCTGTTACTCTGGGTAGCTAGTCAAGGCCTATAATAGTAGCCTACCACAACGCAAAATGTTCTTAAGGTACAAAGTTTCCAGTGAAGCTTATCATGTTAAGTTCATATTTATTTGGACTTTCATGTCTCTTGTTCCAGCAATTTCTTTCCTTTCATTTTTGCAAGTTTCAGGGAGTTTGTCTTCATACTAATTATCACGTTTTTAAAAGTTCGTCCAATTCAGAAAAACGCATATCACAAACATATGTTTATTAATTCCTATTTATGTGCTATTGATTTTATCATGTTTCTGGTGAAAATAAAATACGTTTCAACGGAATTTGTTTCATTATTTCCAATTAAAAATAACATTGTATTCAAATTTATTTCAAATGCCAAAATCTAATATAAAATTATTCTAAATGTGAAAGAAATGGCTTCCGTACTCACATCATGATACTAAATATTTTAACAGATAACTCATATAACGTTCAAGTTCTGAAACTCAGGATAAATACTTGAGTCATCAGTTTCTAAGTAAAAGCAAATAGACATATCACAATAGTGTAAAATGCTTATTAAGGCATGAAAATTTCATAATCTGACATTAATTAATTAAAAAGGTGACATAGAGGACCTCCTACAAAGCTCAAATTAAAAAAAATTAAAAAATTAGTTTTATTAGTAGACTTATAAATAACTGTAACTTTTTCTTCGAACTTTGTTTTGTGAGAATGGTGGCATTTGTCTTTAAAATATACTGAAATGATTTTAAAAAAAGGTAATGAAAGAAACAAACTATTTTAGGTGTTCTGGCTTTCCAAATATGTTTATATTATCTAACTACATTTGTTGGTATAATTTCATTATGCTAAGAATTATAATTCAAAGAAGGCAAGAAAAATTACGAAAAACTGAAGTGTCCTGAAAAACCTAAGGAGCTGGAAATTGCAACTAAATTTCAACTTATTTTACTTAATCTGACACTGGGAAATTAATATTATTATCATCAAGTAACAAACATAGTCTCTAGGAGCTATGTAGAAAGTCTATATTAATTTTGCAATAAATTTGTTAAAAATGTGAATATTTGTAGTAAAAACCTAACCTATTCCATCTACAAAGTTACATACGGCTGACATATAATAAAAGAATATTTTTGAAAAAAAATTTAGGATTTAAAAAATTGTTAGGAATATTTTATATTGTTACTTATGTTCAAAATTTTGAACAATTAGTTTATTCATTTGAATAAAGGAAAGAAGGTATAAAAAATCTGCAAGATTCAATAACAACTTGTAAATTTTAAAATATAGTAAGTGACAAAACAAGAAATTAATAATTTCACTTTGTTTACTTTCAGGAACTGGAAAAATAATGTTTTATTATGATAATATTATTTAATGAAAGTAACAGTTACTTAAAATACTGAAAGGATATTTTAGTCTGGTAAAAGTTTTAAATTAAAAATACGCTACAATTAATTTTATCATCTTGGGGAATCAAAAATCATCTTATAAGACATGTGTCACATTATTTTTCAATTTCGTTTTTTAAAATTTAATTCAGATTCAAAAGATGATGCACAAGTACATGAAAACTCAATATAAATTGGGTAAAATAAAAACCTTTATTCGCAAGTTCTGTTTTAATAAATTACAGCGGGCTTTTTAATTGTGTCCAATTAAAGTCGTGATGTACCTTTCAAATACATGCAACTAGTGATATACTAGGAACGAGCCTGTCTAAAAATATTTACTTTTTATACTAGAATTTAATTTGCACTAATTAATTTTATTTAATTAATAATTACTTTAGTTATACCAGAATTTAATTTGCAAAATCATTAGAAAAATATTATAACAGCCAACTATGTTATTTCTAGTTAATTTCCTCATTTCAAATGATATTTATTTTTCTGCTACTTAAAAGTATGTTCTTCATATTTTGAATACTGATTTAACAAATATAATCAAACAAATATATCTTAAAAATTAAAAGACTTGAAGATAGAAGTAAATTAGTAACAGTCTTTTATGCTCACTTAATCCTCATTTCTGTGTTTTTAACAGCTCTATGATGAGTCGTGTTAACAGTGGACCTTGTCTTTGGTATTAGGTGGCAAACTGGGTTGACTGTAAAGTAAAGCGAAACATTCGCTTCACAAGCAAGAATCAAAATTTCTTTTATACACAACATACACACACACACACACACACATATATATATATATATATATATAGCGTACTATCCGTTCAACCAATAGAAATGAAATTTCAGATATTGTTATTTGAAGGTATACTGTGATGATTTAAACAGTAGAACTCTCAGGGTTACTTTTATAGAGAAAGTATTTTGAAATTTTCAAAAGTAACACCGACTCTTTTCCTGCAAAAATTGATAAGCACACTGAAGATCCATAAATAACTTTGGAATTACATACTAATAACGGAAATTGGCGGGGTAAAACCTTTGCAAAGAAAGACCAATGACGACATGACGACACAAGAGAAGAGAGAAAAAAAAAACTTTTATTGAAAATAAAAGTTTTCATTGAGATCACTTTCGCGGATGATAACGCATTGCATGCGTGAGATTGAGACCAATAATCTGCATAATCTCACCTTTCAAGGCATCTTTCAAATCTGACAAATCTCGTGGATTTGATGATTATGCCTTTGATTTCCGAAAAATCCAGAACCAGAAATACATCAAAATGAGGTCGGGGAATCGCGATGACCGCAAAACTGAAAGTTTACTCTAGATAACTCTGGCTTGGAATGTTGTAAATGTAATTCCCATAAAAATTGTTTCCTTCTCCTTTCTTGTCATTATTCTTTCACGATGTTCTTCTTTGCAAATGTTTTACATCATCAGGTTTTGTCAAATTTGTACAGTGTCAACGCCGTGTTGAAACTGATTATGCGCTGATTTTATACGCATTTGCACTGATTTTTTATGCGCTGATTAATTTGCGCAGGAAAACCAAGGATGTTGCTGTTCTGAAATTTTGAAATTTTTCGACTGCGACTGACATCGTTGAGCTTTGTTGTTTGAAATCATCACTAACTCGAGCGCATATTTTCAAACAATAATATTGAAAATATTGTTTCCATTGATTGAGCGAATAGACCACTCCTGGTTAGTGTATTGGAGGTTTTTTGCATCACTACCCTGTATATATATATATTTATATATTTATGACAATTTTGGATTTTATTTATTTCGAGTCTTCTTGAATTTGGTTCTAAATCTGTAGTTTTTGTCAACAATTGATTAATTTTTCAGCAGCATATCACTCGGAAATAATTGTGGGATTATTTTGGTTAAAAATAAAATTTTATGATTACAGTTATGTATATATG
>KK118550.1:264581-282658 GCA_000611955.2 Stegodyphus mimosarum
ATATATATATCATAAAATTTTAAAAATCATAAATCATAAAATTTATGATACAGTTATATATATATAGGTATATATATATATCATAAAATTTTGTTTTGGTATATATAAATATGTAAAAAATCAACCCATTGCCAGCAAAACAAAAGAATTGTCGCAAACTACAGATTTGTGAAGTGCAAAAAATACAAAAAAATATAGGAAGAGACATTCAGTCAAATTTTTATTCAAAGTTAACAAGAGGAGGAAGATCAGATTCAATTGGAACACCCTTCCTTCAGGAAAACTAATGAGTTTCTGCTCATCCGAAACTAACTGATGAACCATTCTAAATTATTATATAAGTTCACCCGAAAATTCCGAATGCCTCGTCTACGCAGAGGAGTCCCGAAAAACAAACCGAAACGCAAAATATATACACAAAAATCAAGAGAGAATTTGATTCAAATCTTAACGTTGAGAAGACCAAAATGCACAAGTAGACGCCAATGGTTGGCAGCTTGACATTGGCATTGACAAGTTTGCAATCACCCGAAAGTTAAATTAAAAACAAGTAATTTTTTAATTTCGTTTAATTTGAAACACACAGTACGAAAAAGAAGCAAAGTAAATAAGGTTAGAAAAGAATAATGTCTTGAAGTCTTGGTCTCATCATGACAGTTTGTGCACGACGCAAAGCTGCGCATTCACTCGGCTATCAAAGGAGTTTGCAGTAGAAGTATATGTCTGCAACAGCAGTCTATCACTTCCAAGACTAAGTTTCAGCACTACACTGTCGTTTCAGACCAAGA
This sequence comes from Stegodyphus mimosarum, assembly GCA_000611955.2. Lineage (NCBI taxonomy): Eukaryota > Metazoa > Arthropoda > Arachnida > Araneae > Eresidae > Stegodyphus > Stegodyphus mimosarum. The sequence continues at coordinate 265,370 of KK118550.1, forward strand.
TAATGGAAATTGCTATGCCTTTGTTCATTACACTAATAAACAGGAATTGTATTGAAAAGGAACATTAAGGAGCACAACTTACACCCAAGAATAGCATCTTCGGGTAGAAACTCACTAGCAAAGACAATAACTCCTGTGCGTAAGCAACAGAAACTACACGACCAGTTTCTGCAGCTACATATCATCCAAAACCCATGCACTGTTTTCATACCACTAGCGACATTTAGCGGGACTTACTGGACTTCAGACACTTTAAACTCCGCCTTCACTGGATAATGTATGAGCAGATTAATTGACAAAGGAGGTAGCTCGCAATAGTGGAGCTTATTCGCAAAATCATAGTTACTATATACTGTCACCTCAAATGATTCGTCAAGAATTTGGCTAAAATGAAATGGCAAGACGAATGGAACTACGCACCGCAAGACCGTCACACCTATGTATTCTTTCTTCAAGTCTTCAAAAAATATATACTTCCACTTCTCATCTGCAAAACTATATTACAAAGCATGGTCCATTTCCAGTCTATTTTCATAAATGATGCCTATGTAATACGGACCCGTGCATCTGCTGTAACACGGGAACTTCCGAACATTACCTGACGATCTGTCCATTGACGTAAAGCCACCATCTAAGATTTCCAGACAATAGAGATGACAGAATCCCGTACCAACGCTATATCATCAAGCAGTGGGCGCTCAACGCAAAAATACGCTCAACGCATGGCCATTCCCTGGATATCCTGGCAGAAAACTGGCTTTGTCTTTGGGATGTCACTAATTTCTTCTTTTTCTCAAGCGCACAATACATTCTCATAGCAATATGCAGTTTTTTTAACATCACTCTCACTAAATTTCCTTCGTATATTTTGCCAAATTACAGCACGAAGGGGATTTTAGCACAGCGAGGAGCGTTGGACTACACCTGGCTAACTGTCCAATATGACGTCAAAGTACTGGTTTCCCCGTTTTCCGCTACTTGTGACGCGTTACTTAAGTTACATCGTCAGAGGTGGCGGTTAATTGTGTTAGCCCAAGAAGTGTATTTATACTCAAATTTCTGTTTTAATGAAAAGGTTCTTTAAAACTTTTCATGTCTATGTAGTTGCTTCAGTCATCGATAATTCGCTTTACGTCTGTTAGGAGTTTGAAAATGAATTTATGCTCCCAAAGTAAGTCATACTCTTCAAATTAAAACAAAAAATGTTAATTTAGATTCAAATTTCTGCTGCTCTATAGATTTTAATTAGCAATAAATATGAGAAACAACTGCGAGCCATTAATAATGGCTCCATTTACCATCAACTAAATGGAAATGTTGAATTCGTAAGGAACTCAATACATTCATTTGCAAACTTAACTGCTCCCAGTTACCTGTTTTTTTGAAAAACAATTAAAAAGTTATTACTTAAAATATTCGTTTCTACAATCCGTTACGATATCAAACATTGATAAAAGAAAAAAAGGAAGAAATTAATTCATAAATTTGCCCTTGCCCAATAATACCTGTTCAAGTATCATATTTCCTGTATCTCTTATCATCATCAGATTTAGATTAAGATATATTATTAACTTAAAATTTTTCAACCGATAATTAGGCGTTTTATAAAGATTGTGGCAAAGAAGGCAAAGCATACAAATGGTTTCAAACGGAAACTTTCGAATGCTAACTTTCAAAACAGTTCTTTTTAACGAGGAAAAGGAAATGTGTCGAGAATTCCTTTTGCAGAAGAGTTGATTTAAAAATATTAGACCTCATATTTATGAACCTTTTAGAGGATCTATGAAATCAAAATATCTCCTGCGTTTTTAATCAAGTGGTTTATATAAAGTAATTTTTGACGCATTTTTTAGGGTTTATGCTCATATTGCAGAACGCTTTCCTTTACCTTTTTATAGGTAAATAAACAACTTAAATATTTTTTCAGCCTTTTTTCCAGAAACCTACATGAGTCTTCTTTCCAGAAACCATGCGCAAATTTCAATTTTCATATTTTTTTTATAAAAGTTACCCCTCGATCAAAATTTGTGAAGTTACAAAGCTATGTTTTTTTTTTTCATTTCTTACACTGGCTCAACGTCTCTGGAATCAATTAATACTTAAAGGTACATAATTAATACTAATCAAAGTATATTTTATCTTTCAAACTTCGAATGTATTTTAATAACATTGTTTCCTTTGAGAAACACGGTAGTTCAAAACATAGAAAAGAAAGAAATGAGAAAATTATTAGGAAATATTCAGAGTTACCAGAAACTGACTATAAGTAACGCTTCATTATAGATGTGTTGAAAATATCAATAAGTCTACTCAGCAGACCACTACATCTGTTTTTAAGTGGTGAAACGTAAATTCATCCTTTAGCTTGTCATAGCTAAAATCGAAATAACAATCTGAGCAATGCTTTAAATGCACTTTTATTTTCATGTTTTATTTTAGGTCGGTGCCTGTAAAGAATTTCCTCCTTCTTTGGCACTTGTCTTCGGAGTGTTATTGGCCGCACAACCGGCTACTTGGAAGGCCAGAAGTTTGAATCCTGGGGAGCATGTTTCGTAAGTTCAAATCTGTATCGCCACAGAGAGAGTGGCTTCTAGAATAGACCATTGCGCTTTCAGTAATATTTATGTCATTTCTCACACCCTTTGCTGCACTTTAAGCAAGATGGTTGAACATGTTTTGCACGCAATTTCCTGTACAAAATAATTAAAGTATCTTGCGTTTCTTGTGAAAATTTTCAGTGCGGTGTTAGTCAAATATAAGCATAATTATATATGTAAATAGCAGAAGACTTAGCATTTGCAGTCTGTAAGAAAAAAATCTAGAATAATAGCCATTGCATAGTTTTATTAAAAGCAAACTTTCTAATTTGCATTCTACGCATTTCTTGTGCTAAATTTCATATTAATAACTATTCAATAATGCCTGCACAAGAAATACAGAATGAATTTATCTAGTTTACAACGAATATATTTAATTTATTCGTATTTAACATGTAATGTTAACAATAGCTGTAATCAGAACTTTCACAATATAGATTTTGAATTTTACACTTTCAAAATCAAAGGATTGCAAGCACTGAGATAGTTATTCTCAGATCAATAAACAATTATACACTTGAATTCTCTTAATCCACAGGTGTTAGTAAATGCATAATATTCGAGGATAATTATAGCTTGATCCATTTCCTCGATATAAAGAGCTATATTATGCCATGGACAGTAATCCGAATATCCACTGTGCGGTAAGTTTCGCGAAAGTGAATGTTGACGATTAAATTAGCTTATAAAATGAAAGAACTATGAGATTTTCTCTTAAAATGATGGATGCAATTATACATCATACATATATATCTGTGAAGCAAGTGAAAAATAAAACGTAAACAATAATATGCGCTCATATGCAGAGTTTCATCACAGCATCACAAGAGCAGTAGAAGCTGATTGATTTATTTTTTAAACCCTTCATTCAGTGGCGATACTGATGTACACTTGTGAATTATGCTCTCGAGAAAGAAATTGGAAGTTTTTAAACTTTTCTCGCTGGAAAAGAAAAAAATAAACGTAATGATTCTGGATGTTTAAGGATTTTATCTACAACAGAGAGCAGTAAATTTTCGTTTTATATATAAGCTACAAATTGATATTTTTATGTGATACATATATATATATATATATATATCACATAAAAATATCAATATATATATATATATATACATAATTAAAAGCAACTTGGTACACTATTCGTGCCTGTTTCGAAACTTTAACAGTTTTTATAGCTTTGCAGTTAGAAGAGAGCAGCAAGTAGCAGTCGAGTTAGGCCGAAAATTAGAAAGCAAGTGCAGTTGCGTTCAGAATGAAATATTATTTCAAAATGGATTGGTTTTCGTTCTGAATGCATTTGTTTCTGAAGAACGAGAACGTCAACGCCAGCGAAAGAAGAAAAATGGTTACGATTATCATATTGTAATTGAAAACAGATCACGCTCGGAATGGTTTAAAAAAAGCAAAAAAAAAACCCTTAGAAGAATTTTGTAAGTTATATGAATAATATAGTTGCACTGGATTATTCAGATTAAGAACGTTTAAAAAGCAATAGTTTTTTTGTTGTTTGACGCCGAATAATAAAAGAAAAAAACCCACAATCATCGATCAGGACATTGTCTTTCGCATTTTTTTACCTTACATATTGCCCGTCTTCAATGAGATAAAGTCGTAACGGCAGAAAAGCCTTTTTAAAGAAAAAAGCGTTAATGCAATAGAAAATGAAGACAAGAGTAAATCGTAAAATTTTGACCAGCATAATTACTGTAGACTCTAAAATAGAAAGGATTTGGAACTGACTTACTGAGAAAGTTAATCGGCCTTTAAAAATTTGTATTTCTTCTTAACAATTCATATATTAAAAAAAAATGTACAATTATTTAATAATGTTGGCCAAAATTTTGATGTACATTTCGCTTCATTTATTACTGCTTTAAGGCTTCTAACGCTTGAATGTTTTTGTTACTGATTATAACCTCAGTATTTATTTATTTATTTTTTATTTTATTTTGTATTCTAACCACCACTTGGTTGGTGGTATTAGAGAACATTTGGATTAGAATTTCAACTGTTTTTTTACTTTGTATTTAATTCTTTTTTGTACTTTGTATTTCTTCATTTCGCTTAATAAAATATTACCAGATCCATAAAACTGAGCCGACACTTTTTAAATAACCAACATTTATTTTCCACGCCATTTCTTATTTTACAAGGTTTCCAAGTGCAACTATTTTTAAAACACAAAAGAATACGCAGACGTAATGCATCTGCGCATGTGATCCTCGTAACAGACGAATTCATTCTGGTTGCCACATTTCTCTCACCTTGTGAGTGGTTGTGAGACCTTTTGAGTGGTGGATTACATTATTTGCGGTTTCACAAGTCTGCTACTACTGGTGGTGAAAGGAGTTTGATCATCTTAAGTATTATGTATTACATTATTCAGTTCCAATCTCAGTAGTGGTCTCAAGAAGTCATTACAGGAGCGGCTCTTATGTGGCCCTCTCGACCAGAGATCACCCGAACCACGTGTGCTCCAATATGAAAGGTTCTTATTCTGATCCTCCAGCAGGACAATTTCTCCTACAGGGAGAAATTTAATTTTGTAATTTTACTCCTACAGGGAGAGGTTTATTTTTGTAATTTTTGGTAGACTGCTGCCTTAATTGCCTCAGAGCAAAATCTTACTCTTAACAGTTCTCTCATTCTCTGGAGATATTTCGATCTTTCATTTAGTCTTTCCTTATCCACACTGTCATGCGAAATGTTTCAGAAGTCAAAGGTAAGGGACTTTCAATACCGCCAGATACGTAGGTAAATGGTCTTGAATTGACAACTCTTTCACAATTCCACAAAACTTTGAGTAATTCCTCATAAACAAGAGAAACACGACTTATAATTTTTCTTAATGTCTGTTTTACAATTTGTAATAAACGTTCCCACCATCCGTCCCACGTAGCTGAGGATGGAGAATTAAACTTCCATTGTATTTTCTTTTCAGAAACCTTAGAGCAGAGATAGTCCCAGTCGATAGTTGCAAAACTCTAACTTCACCCACAAAATTTCTCCCATTATCAGAATTGCTCGATACACCGCACAGGTAAAAAACACAATATATGATTTCCGTCTATCCTTTAAATTCAAAGGTCCTGCAAAATCACATCCCACGATTTCAAAGACGGCTGAATCACGAACTCTAGCGTTGGTAAATTGCCTGGGATTGTCTCATCTCTTTTCGCCTTGAATCTCTAACATGTTACACATTTTCCTATAGTTTTAAGTGATTTTAAAATCCAATACCTTTCTCTTAAATGCGACATTAACAATATATTACCTCCATTGTGCACTTAATACCAGTAATTTGACTACCGGATGCTCGTTTGGTAATACGATGAGGAACTTAAAGCTGTTAAAGTCGTCACGATAAGCAGCATTAGACTTAGCTCTTATTAGATGTTGGGTGTCGAAACATGGTCTGAGTCGTTTTAGTTTATCATCTGCTTCACCATTAAACGACTCTTTTTGTATTAACAACATTAAAGTTACTTCTGCCTTTTCTATTTCAGATACAGTCAAATCCTTAGCATGGTTGTTGTTAATAAACTTACATACATTATTATAAAATCTGAATATTCATGCTAACATTCTTGCAATTTTCCTAAAATGATGAGAAATATTTATAGTGCCAGTCAACAGAATTATTATTCTTTGTGAACATAACAATAACAGTCTTACATATTTCTGAATCAACCAAATCTTAATCTGGTTCGTCATTAGATTTAGGCCAATTTGCCTCATTTTCCAATAACCAAACAGGTCCGTCCCACCATTTTCGCTCTATTCATTGATCCACATAACAACCTCTTGAAAGCATATCTGCATTGAGACTATCTGGAAAACGGCTGCATACAGTGGAGTCATGCAGTGGAGCTACATACATCTTTGACTTTCCTTATACAGTAGGGGAGATCAAAGACCTAATTTCCTGCACACGATTAAAACCGAATGCTCCCCAATGTCGATCTCTCCGTATGCAACACAAAGCCGTCGAAGAGTCAGTCCGACAGTGTATACTAACTCCATGCAGACCAATATCGTTAGAAACTGGCGACAATAACCTAGTACCTACGCTACAAGCAAGAAGTTCTAAGCGAGGAATCGTAACGTGTTTTAAAGGCGACTCTACATCTTACGTATACCAAATAAACCCTTATCTTCGTACCACTTTCGACTCTTAAAAAGACGCATACACAACACTCACGTTTCTGCTATCACTTTATTTTCGGGTAAAAACGAGTTATCCGACCCCCAGTGTAATGGGACTTCATACTTCCCATCTAGATTTACCGCAAGAGTCTTTTCAAAATACACTCATGGACAAAAAAATTAGCGCACCAAGAAATAATTGCGAGATCGTAACGAAACTTGCAATGAAGGTACATGTCGGAGAGATATGCAAATAATTAGAAATGCAGCGTGATTGCGCATTACGTATAGCCGGTAGAGGGCGTTGAACGCCGTACTCTGTGGAGTATAAAACAAGTAACCAAAGCTTGTTTGAGTGTGCTGAATCATTTACAAAGGAAGAGCTGATTACGCTGTGTTCGAAGACAATATGAGCAGTTGTCTCAGTTTGAAAGGGGAAGAATTGTCGGGATGATGGAAGCTGGGTGGTCACTAGGCGAGTAGCTCGTCAATTAGGCCGCTCTGATTGTGTTGTGAGGAGGTGTTGGGAGCAGTGGACCCGAGAGATGTTATGTACACGAAGACAAGGCTCAGGACGCCCTCGACAGACCAGTCGTAGAGAAGACCGTCACATCGTAAGAAATGCACGCGCACAGCCAACTGCTTCATCGGCCGCCATCAGGGAAAGGTAGCACCTTCACTAGGGGCCCCTGCGTCTTCTCGAACCATACGAAGGCGCCTGGCTGACGGACATTTGGTATCGCGGCGCCCATTACGTGTGCTGCCCTTGATGCCCACCCATCGACGCCTTCGTTTGGAGTGGTGTCGAGCACGAGGAAACTGGACTGCAGCGGAATGGAACCAGGTTGTCTTTAGAGACGAATCCAGATTCAATCTCGGAAGTAATGTCAATCGTGTTCATGTGTGGAGAGCCCGTGGTGAACGCCTCAATCCTGCCTTTGCTGTACAGAGATTGCCTTTGTTTTGCTCCCACAGCTGGTATGATGGTATGGGTTGCCATTGCTTACAATACACGGTCACCCCTAGTATTGTTCCGTGGCACCCTGACAGCCCAGCGATATGTTCATGAAATCCTGCAACCACATGTGTTGCCACTTATGCAACGGCTCCCAGGAGTCATTTTTCAACAAGACAATGCTCCGCGCCTCATACGGCAAGGGTGTCACAAGACTGTCTCCACACTGTTACTACCCTTCCTTGGCCTTCCCGATCCCCAGATTTGTCTCCAATCGAGCATATCTGGGATCATTTCGGACGACGAGTTGGGCATCCCACGAGTTTGAATGAACTAGAGGCAAGGTTACAACAAATATGAAACGAAATATCTCAAGACATCATACAGAACTTGTATGACTCAATGCCCAATCGTATTGTATCGTGCATTCGCGCTAGAGAGGGTCCAACGGAGTATTAACTCTTCCGTTCTTTTGCCTTTTTCTCTGAAATAAATTATGCATTTTTTTATTTTCTTATCATTTACTTATGTCAAAGTAGTCATCACTTATGCAAAATTTCATTTCATTTTGATGACTCCTTCTTGGTGCGCTAATTTTTTTGTCCATGAGTGTATTTTTGCGTATCTTTCTGCAAATGAATATGAGTTTTACTCGCGGAAGATTCACTAATACCTAAAACATCTAACTTCCAGAAATCACACATGCACTAATCATTCAGTAACAGAGAAGAAATCCCGAAAGAAGCTGTGTTTCTAGTTGCCTTAGTGTCCGACTTACAATTAAATTTGCCCATAATTTTTCAGTAAACTGGGCATACACAGCACTGACGCCACACGCCAGAGGAACAATTTTCCAGTTAGTAACTTACCAGCAAAATCAGCGCCAATTAACAATTTTATCTCTTTATCAACATTACATGGATTATTTTCTAAATCATTTATTTTAATACCACGTGACTTAAGTTCGCGTAACCATGAACCAAATGGCAGTCGTCTAAATTCAGAACACACTTTGTCTTGACCAAGTACCTCTAATTCACCTTTATATTTACTATCTATATTGCTTCAATAATATAGTTTATATATATATATTCTGCAGTCTCAACTTCTCCAAATAGAGACTGCTTAATATTTGATTTCCCAGTATACATAGAATTTAACTTCTGAGCAATGTCATGACAAATTTTTAAATGTAACTATTTTTTAAACGGAAAAGAATACATAGACGTAATGAATTTATACACGGGGTAACAGACGAATTCATTCTGGTTGCTATAATTCATTTTACATTAGGTTTTGAACTGTTTTATTACTTTGTACATATATATAAACCAAAAGAATGAAAATCACTTAGATTAGAATTTTCGAAGATTGTGCCACAGGCAATATTACGCAAATAGAAAACAGTTATATTAATTACATTATATGCAAATATTACTGAAATATATCTAAAAAAATAAAAATAAGGTAAACTAATCAGACATGCCCAAAGTGTGGAGAATGTAAATGAAATGCGAGTCAAAAGAAAAAAATTATGACATATTAAAAATAAAAATAAAAAGGTTTTATCTTCACTGGGAAACCCTGAATCGTGGCTGGATATATGGTTATAATAACTTTCTGTGTGGAATTTTGTTATGAAACCATTTATCGAATAAAATAGGTATAAGCAAAGAGGATTATCGAGAAAATAAGTTCTTCAGCATCGCACAGCTATTTATTGAATCTTTTAACACTTTCTTTAAATTAATCCCACTGTCTACTAACCATTTCTTGATTAACTCGTAGAGTCATTAGTATCTTTTGGAAACAAAAGACATGAAAAACAAGCAATGCCTCGGCGGCGTTCGAACCTAGGCCACTCGAATACGCGCCGAGTCTACTACTGTTACACACGAAGGCAAGGCATGCAGAAAGGAGGGAGAAAATACTTCATAAAATTTACGTGTATCCTGCTTTTATTTTAACTTTATCAAAGAAATTTCTTTACGTAACATTAGCATACTTAAAAGTGTAGCATAAATCGAAGCTCCCAATTAATAGCAATTTTATTTTCTGTTTTTCTCTAGCACAATTGTCATTTTTGATATGCATTCATTTTCATTCTATGCTTTTTAAGCACATTTTGTTTTTATTTTCTTCACAGAGATGCATGTACATACTGTAATTATTTATAGATGCATACACACACATGTACATATATAATACATATATATACATATATAATACATACAATTTTTCTTCTAATTTATTTTTATTAGTATTATTATTATTATATTTAAGATATTTTATAAAATTATATACATATTACACCTTATATATACATACATACAAGCAATAATATTTCTTCCAAATTATTATTATATTTATCATATTGGAAAATTTTTATTACATTTTACACATATTACACCTTTGCTTTCCACATTACGAACAATCTTTACTAAGTTTTACACTTTTAAAAATTTCCCATTTCATCTGTATCTCACTTTAAAAACAATCCCATTCTATTAGTATTTTCTTATCATTTCCTAAGAGATAACCAAATTAAAATTAATTGCTAATATACGTATATAGGGTTAGATCGATAAATAGATAAATGTAGTTAATACATTTCTTTTACATTAAATACATTTCTTTTCACATTATAGCCTCAACGACGTAGAGCAATAAAGTCGCTAAATGCTGATATTTCAGTTCGAGCTTCGAATACTGGAGAACGGACTGACTGCATGAGCGTGTTCATCCGTTTTCTCCTGTGTAATGTGTATAAGGACCAGTTAAATTTTACTTTTATGCTTTACGGGATTTTGTGATGACGCATTGTTGAAAACGAAAACGTATTAACGAATTTACAGCTTTTATTTTATCATTAATTATATCATCTCGAAAATATTTTTAAAAAATTGCATTATAATACGTCTGGCGTTTGAAACACAACTAAACTCTTTCAATTTCCTTTTTTTTAACTCAATGTTTCGCCGAAAAATTAAAAAACAATTGTACTTTATTAGTATTTAAATACAGATTTCTTAGCTTTCTTTAGCTCTTGAAATCAGTTGCGCAATTGTAACCATGTGAAAGGAAAAGAAAGTGAAAAACGTAAGAAAGTGTAAACATTTCATTTTCCCTCGGGAGTTCTTTGGTTCTTTTCGTTTGCTCATTAGTTTCTTTTACTGACCTCGTAAAGAAATCGGATGCCACGATTCTTTCCGAATGACCTTCGAAGGCGAGCGGAATCGAGGGACTACACCCTCTCAGGCATCTCCCAGGTCACGTGCGATTGTACATTCCGATACGGAAACACCTATTGTGGCCCTTCGATGACCAACGGTATATAAACTGGGGTGAGCGTCCAGAGCATCTACAGCAGTTGTTTCAGCTTTGATTAACAGCAAGCTCTTAGCTCAATCATGCAGGTGAGAAAGCTTTCGATTTTTGTAACAGAAACACATGGTTTCTGTTCATATTCTTGTTTCTAAGCAAGATTTTTCCAAAGCAGTATAGTTGTTATTACAGCGTTCTGTTAGCGAGATGAATATTACTTATGAAATCTGATTTTAACTCTGTTAACCTTCAGCGTGGGCTAGCGGGAGACTAATGTTTTACGCGTTGCAGCTATATAATCAGTTATTTAGCCAGCTTTTTATCTAACCAGCATTTTTCTGCTTTGTATTAAGTCGCAAAATTTAAAATCTCAATGCTAGACTAAATGTCTTTGAGCCTTATTTCATGTCAAGAAAGTGAGAGTCGTATACGTCCGGGCTCTTCGCCCTTCCCTAGTTGGAAATTGGTTTTAGGGTGGACGTCATAAATTGGCTTTATTTAACAGTCGATTCGACTAAGGTGGTCAATTCTGTGTTCATTTAAAGAACTTTGTTAACGTATATGTTATGTATATGAATGTTTATGTTAAAACTAGCTTTAATTCAAGGTATTTTCGGCTTCAAATTTGAATGATTTCATAAAAATGTAGTGCTAATTCTGTTTGTTCAAATAAACAAAGCCCCTACACTGATTTAATTTTAGATCAGTTTAAAGCAGCTAAAATGGACAATTTAAAACACATAACATTTTTATAAAAGAGAGGTTAGAAAAAGGCAACGAGAACTATGTCATAAATCATGGTGTTATTAAGAATTAGAAATATTGGTAATATAAAAATCGTTTATTTTTCCCTTAGCGTAGTTTACAGAAGGTTTTTATATCGAACGATTTAGTAAGTTCTGATTTATGATAGCAAATTACAAGGTATAATTGCACAGAGAAAGATAACGACTAATGGGAAAATTTAATGAAAACTAGCATTGTAACTGAGCTTTTCGAAATGCCTAATTCAGAAATATTAATCCATCTTTTCGACACGCTAATTAATCTATCTATATCCTCATTTGACTTCTCTTTTCAGAAATGATATACTATGTATAAATTTTCATTCCTACTAATAAATTCGGTAAAATCGAATTCAGAATATATTTACATTTAAAATTCCTTAAAATAATGTTGAAGAGAATTTTGTCATTTATGTACGTACTTAATTTTACAATAATTCCTTCTAATAAGAGTTTAAATAAAATTATTACTCAATAAAATTTCTTGGCTGCATTCAAAAATTCTTTTCGTCTCAAAATAAACTTCCTCATTGGTGATCATGTTTAAGATTTTCCTCCATTTAACTGATGACATTTAACAATCCTGCAACTTTCACAAAATAGAAAGGAAAGTTCTATTAATTTCTAATATTAAAAACTTATACTAATTGTTCCTATTTCTTTAGCGTATTTTCCCAAAACATTTGGAACTCTTACTACTTTGCCTAAGCAAACTGCTTGAGATATATAGTAATAAAATAAAAATTTTAAGATTTATAAAACTTTAAAAAGCTTAATATTTTATATTAATTTATGACTACAGTAGCTTATTATTGTAGAATTAACTTGAAATTTTATCGTTAGTAATGATCAATGTTCCCCCTCCCAATGGTCTGGAGCCGCAGCCGACTTCAGCTTGGTTACAAGTAGGACCAGATGTGGTGGTCATTTTATTATGGAGGCGCCTAATAGGGTGGGTTTCCTTTGCCTCATATGAAGCAAAGGGCAATTATAACCACGCGTTCTTCGGGATGCGAGCCCGGCTCTTTGATATCGCAGTCGGCTACCTTAAACACTATACCATCTGGGCGGCAAAAGCTTCCACTCAGATTCGAATCTGCTGACTCGTTGGGGCCTTGCTTAATACAGCTCGGCTACATTCGTTCTAAATAAAAGCTTTGATAAAATTAGGTTTGGTTTGAGGTTCTCTTTGATATTTAATGTTCAGTAAATTAAATAATAATTTGCAGTACAGTGTTTGAAACCCTTACGCATAACCAAATCTGCCTTTACTATCGTTCATTTATATGTACTTTTATGATTCTTAGGTCCTTATCTTGTTCGCTCTCGTCGCCGCCTCCCAGGCAGCTGCTCTCCTCCATCATCCTGCCGTTATTAGTTCAGGCTCTAGTAGTCAATACAGAAGTCAAGATGTAAGTATTTCCACTTTTTGTGATAAAAAATTACTATATTTTTTTACGAATTTTTGAGTGCATGTAAAAATTAATTAAAATGTAAAAATAAATATTTAGGCATTGACAATTATAAATATCTAGTTTATATTTGAAGAAACAGTAAAAAACAAACTTCATTTGAATGCAGCTTACATGTTTAATAATGATGCCAAATGCATAAAAATTAAAAACTACGATTTCAGAAAATAAAGATTTTCATGTATTATTTTTTTTCCTATAAAACAACTAGTTTGTAATTTTTATGTAAGTTTTAACGGCTTTTATCAGCAATATACTAAAACAGTTTTTATCTGATAAACAGCCTTCCTTAGTATGTGTTTAATTATTGCTTAATAAGTGTAAGGAGAAAAATGTTTTGTTACTTTTATTTCTTAAAAATAATCAAAATGTTTTCAGAATTCTTTGAGAATTCATAATTTTTTCATTCTATCGTTTGAAAATTCAGCATAATATCATAAATTATTTAGATTTAAGGTTTTTCGTGAAGGAGGTTGGGAGGGCCGAAAATTATTTTCTGATCTTATCCATAATGACAAACTTTGACGAGAATATTTAAGGTAATACCGGATATATCATATTATTTTACTATTCTTATTAATTAAATCAAATACATGCACTTTTTATTCCATATTTTTTCCCATGAGAAATTTTATTAAAGGAAATATTGTAACAAATCTTTGGTTTTAATGCGTTGACAAAATGGAAACAAAAATTTGTAAATCTTGAAGAACATTTTGAAACTCTTCTCATGAAAAGCTTATTTCTTTATATTAATTAATTTAATAATTTCATGTGCCTTCTTAAGAAAATTCCTACTTTAGAACTCATTGTAAGATATGCTTGTTTAAAATCCATAGTAAATTATAAATTCTTTCCTTCACGGAAGCATTTTCCGTTTCATAGGAGCTATTTTAATAAACGTAATGCTCAATTCTCGCGCTCTTTCTTCTTATTATTTTTTATTTTGCAATTTGTTTTACTTCAGTATAAATTTTCTGTAAATGTGTAAATTGTTGTATCGAATTTTTCTCTTTCTTTGTAAACTCTGGCCAGTGGCCTTCAAAATCTGGATTAAAAATTCTTAAAAACGTCAGTTATAGATTACGTTTCCATGTAAAATTGATTAAACGAATGGCGGGTGGCGAATGGTTTTAGGCGGGTGTCTTAATTATTTTTACCTTAAAAAATGATTTGGACATCCCATGATTTCCTTTTAAATTATACTCATTGTTTGCTGCACTTCATTTAAACCTATTTCCACTAGTTACGCTAACTTGAATAACCGATTTTTCAAAGTAAATTGAAAATTACATTAAAAATTGCAAATTTTGAAATTAAATGCCCATGTCAGTTTTTGTCGTACGGGAGTCAACTTCCTATAATTTTACTTTTTTCGTCACTAGTGTAAGACGTTCCTAAATATAAGTATAAGAAACTGGAGACCCCTTTAAAAGATAGATTTAATTACTTGAGAAAAATTAATTATTTTAATTTCTTAATTTGAACTTAACATTGCCAGAACATGAATATTTTCGTCATTTAAAATACTTCTGGAATTTAAAGTGCATGACTACGACAACGACTGCGAAATTAAAAGACGGATAAAAGTGTGCATATATAATATATATATATATATATATACATCTGGTACTACGATTTCAGTAAAAAAGGGTGGTGGACAACTAGATGTTATAGTAGTCCCATACAAACTTTCAACGTTTTGCGGGTATTCGTTTTTAAGTTCTGCGAGATATATGTACACATGCATAGTTATATATGTGCAGATGTCACGAAAAAAAAATCCGTTTTGAATCCATTTTTTTTTACAAAGAAAACACCTTTATTTTTTACTTACATCACGCAAAAGGCAAAAAAAATCGTCGAAACAGGCGCGAGAATGGTTCAACTGGATACTTTCGTTGAAATATGATATACGAAATTTTTCGCAATTACAATATTTCTTTTACTTTGTATAAGAAAGTAAAAAATGAAATATTTTTACAAGCACCATGAACTAGATATCATATAAAAAACGGACGGGGGATAAAAAGCATGGAAGAAAACAGGTAAGCGAAGAAATATATGACTGGTATCACATGAAAATATGATTGCAAAGCGAGATTTTCATAAATGATCAAGCCTATACTGGAAGCAATGAGTTATCTCGTTCAATATACTTCAAAATCTCAGGTATGACGTACTTTGTATAGCTGTACATGAAGTTTAGGTTTATTCAATATTCAAAGACAATGATTCCAGCAAACTCTTTCGCTTTATAACCAAGTCAGTATACCGCATCAAGTAAATTATGCAATTAAATGCAGAGAAGTCTGTTCAGAACTGATACTTAGTGGTTGAAATTCCGTTGTATACCAAGTAGCTTTTAATGCTGCAATATAAATAAATTATTTTCCTATTTAAGTATTAAAAGATTTTTAGTTTATTTCTTCACTAGTTATTCTTCATTAGGTTTTATAAAAACCTTGAAATTTATATACAAAATTCGTTTTTTTACTTTTTATTAGATTTCGATGTATATGCATGTTTGTTTAACGATGTTAACATGTTTGTTTTATTTTTCCTCTAGAACTTAGGTGGCTACAGCTTTGGCTACGATGAAGGGCATCTTAGTGGGGGATCCTTCCGAAAGGAATCTGGAGATAGCCATGGCAATGTTGCTGGTTCTTACGGACTGAGAGATGCTGATGGACGTGTTCGTGTCGTTAACTACGTAGCTGATGCTGCTGGATTCCGTGCCGATATCAAGAGTAATGAACCAGGCGTAGAGCCCAAAGACCCCGCTCATGCTGCAATCAACAAGGCTGGTCTCGCTGTAGCTCCCGCACATCATGCCATAGCCTATGCCGCTCCAGCTCTGGCAGCCGCACCTGCACATATCGCCTACGCTGCACCAGCTCCCATAGCATACGCTGCCCCAGCTCCCGTAGCATACGCTGCACCAGCTCCAGTAGCATATGCTTCTCACCATTTAGCTGCCCCTCACTATGGATATGCTTACCACTATTAAACATTCAGTTTACCGAACAGTACCCTTCTCCTTAGTGTAAGACAGGAAAAATTTCTTTGAAGTCAAACTGTGCAAGCAAGATTCTTTAATTTCTTTCGACAAATAAGCTATTTTTCTGGATAGCTAGTCTAAGTTGTCTTATCATATCATAAAACGATCTTAACGTACAAAGTTTCCAGTCAAGCTTACCATCTTAAGTTAATATTTATTCAGCTTTGCAAATACGTCATTCCATCCATTTCTTTCCTTTCATTTCCTCAAGTTTCATGAACATGCGTTTATACCAAATTTTCATGTTTTTATAGGTTCGCCATATTCAGAATAACTAAATTTCACAAACATATGTTTCTTGATGTCTATTTATGTGCCATAGATTTTGTCATGCTTCTGATGAAAATAAAATGCATTTCAACAGCATTTGTTTCATTATTTTCAATTAAAAATCGTCTTGCGTTCAAATTTAATCTAAGTATGAATACAAATATTTTTACAGCAGTGTGTCAGGAAACCATAAGCAGTAGTAAAATGCAACTGAATTTCAAATATTATTTTATTTAACCTGACACTAGGAAACTGGTATTATTATCAAGTAAGACAAAGGATGTTTAGGAGCTAAGTAGAAAATTTATAATAATTTTGCAATAAATTTCTTAAACATATGAAACATTAGTGGTAAGGACCTAAAGTATTCCATCTCTGAAGATACATACGACTGACATGTAATAAAACAAAATTGTTGGAAAAATATTGAGGCTTTTAAAATTTTAAACATAACAATATTTTATATTGTTATGTTTAAAATTTTGAATTAGTTCGTTCTTTTGAATAAAAGAGACAAGATAAAAAAATTAGGAGATTCAAAATTATCTCGTTAATATTAAACACTAATAACTCACAAAACAGAAATTAGTAATTCTACTTTCTTTAATTTCAATAATGCAAAATAACACTTTATTACGATAATAATATTTAATGAAAGGAATAGTTATTTCAAATT
>KK118550.1:282745-316227 GCA_000611955.2 Stegodyphus mimosarum
TATAATTTGAAAAATATAGCATAAAATAAAAATAAAAAATGTATAAAAAATAATAAACATAAAATTATATATATACAGTTTTATGTTCTTGGGAAATTATAAATTATCATAGAATGCATGTGTCACATTATTTTCCAATTTCACTTTTTAAATTTAGTTCAGATTCAAAAGACGCTGCACAGGTACTTGAAAACATAAATTGGGTTAAATAAAAAACTTTATTTGAAAGTTCCATTCAAAAAAATTATAGATGGCTTTTTAATTGTGTCTTATTACAGTCGTAACTTATCTTTTAACATACATGCAACTCCTGATTTACCTGGAAAGAGCCTGTCATTGCGGAGTGATGGAAAAATTATTGTTAAAATCCGAGCATGTTATTAGTCTAAAGGGGCTTTGTCCCTGAAGGACTATTGTTTTCGTTTTGCGATTTTGCGTCGGAAATATTAAAGTCTGACTCACTTTTCAAACTGTTGCCACCAAATATTGCAGCCCTGTATTATATTTAAAGAAATTAAATAACGAAGAATCCGCATAAATATATAAATGTTTCTTTCATTGTGATAAAACAACGGTACCTAGAGCTATCGAATTTTGAATGACGTAATCCTGCTGCGAATATGGGCATCTGGAAGCCCAAATTTGAAATTTAGAATTTGTTTCATTAACGATTTCACATTTTGTAAAACTTTTGATTGAAAATTTGTGATTGACAAACTCAAGGATTTCAAAGCGAGCAATGGCAACGTTGTACAGAAAAAACATTTTTATCTCCAGCGCGTGAGACTGTGTATAGGAATTCTAAAGATATGCTCAGTTTAAAATTATTTTGCGATATTGTTCTTTAACTGAATTTTACGGCTTAAGTGCAAAGAACATGATATTTAGTAAATAAAGGTAACACACAAAATGCAAAAAAAGAAAACGCCCCTTTAGACTTAATTTAAAATCTGAAACATTTCAGTTTTTTTAAAATTTTTTTTAAATTAATTTCTTTATTTCAAGTGATGTTTATTCTTCTGTTACTTAGAAATTTCTTTTTTTATTTTCAATGCCGATTTAACAAACACAATAAAAAAATTTATATTTCCAAATTAAACTACTTGAAAATACAAGGAAATAATTAATTTAATGTGTTAATTAATTAATGTGTTCAATTTAATGTGGGTTAATCCTCATTTCTGTGTTTATAACAGTTGTCTGATTAATTGTGTCCTTGTGTTAACAATAGACCTCGTCCTCGGTATTATTCGGCAAATTGGGTTGACTATAAAGTAAAGGGAAACATTCGCTTCACAAGCAAGAATCAAAATTTCTTATATATATATATATATATAGCGTACTATCTGCTCAAACGAAGTGAAATGAAATTTCAGATATTGTTGTTTGAAGGTATGTGCTTGAGATTGTGATGATTGAAAAAAAATACACGTTTATGCTTATAGTGAAAATATTTCGAAGCTTTTGAATGGCAATACCCACTTGTTTCCTGCGCAAAATGATAAGCTCACTGAAAAACCCTAAATGGCGTCAGAACGCTGCACCTATGACGGAAATAACTGGCGAAATGGCGAAAGCATTTGCAGAGAACAGCCAATGGCAACCCAAGAGAGGAGAGGGGAAAAGCTTTTGGAACTACAAGTTTTGAACGTGCCCACTTTCGCAGATGATAATGCATTCATTGCATTAGGAAAATTGTTGAAAACGACGAGCGTAACTTCACAGAAAGTATCTGCATTATTTACGTTTCATGACATCTTTCAGTTCTGATAAAAATCGTGGATTTTATGTATACACCTTATATTTTAGATAAACCCAGAACAAGAAATCCATATGAGTGAAGTCAGGGGATTGCGGTGGCCCAAAACTGCAAAGTTAATGTAGATAACTGTATTTTGAAACTATGTAGATACAATTTTAGTAAAAGGTTTTCCCTCTTCTCTATTGTGTTGTCATTGGTCTTCTGAAATTTTCTTTTTTGCAAATGTTTTACAGCTTCAATTTTTATATGTGCATCATTCCAACTCTATGTACGGTTTTTCAATGCTCTGATTAATTTGAGCAGGAAAAAAGCTGTGTTGTTGCGATTAAAAAATTTCGAAAGTTTTTCACTATAACCCTCACCGCGAGAGGTCGTTTTTTCAATCATCACAGCCATGAGCGTTAATTTTCAACACAAATACAAAATTTCGTTTCGACTGGTTGGATAGACTCTTAAGATTGGGGAGGTTTTTTTGTGACTAACCCGCATATATATATATGTATATATATATGTATATATATATACATGAGCGTTATTTGAAATCCTCTATCGACGACAAATTTAAATATGAAAAAACTTTAAATTATTTTTAATCGTTTTCAATAGTTTTTCAGTATTTAACTGTTTTATGTCCTGAAAGAGTAATGCCATAATAAGATTCACTGTTTTAAATCTTTTCAATTCTTTAAGTTATCTGCCTTTATATTTAATAAAACATAACTCTTAATTCTCCTTACATTTTCCCTAAATTTTTTTCAAAATATAAATTAACGGCTTCTAAGACATTGCAATGGTTGAATAAAATAAATCTTTCTCATATATGTTAAATAAAAAAGTTTTATTTGAATCATATACATAAATAAAAAGTAAACAAAAGTGACAATAATCTTGCACATATCAGCTATCACAATGTTTCAACAAGGCGGCGATACAGCTTCACGTACCCAAATGCAATAACCTTAACTGTATAAAACATTAGAAATACTTTAAACGAAAAACAACACATTTATTTAATATTATATGGGAATAAAGTAGGAGTTATAATGAAAAACACGTAAATACTTGTGATGTGAATCTAGGCAAAGTTTCGCTATTAAGCTTTTCAGTTAACCTACACAATTAGGTTTTTTAATTGTATACTCACTTTACAACTTTCCGTAATGTCGAACAAAAGCATGGTGATCTATTAACAGCAACTCCCGTATGAAAGTTTAAGTACAGAAAAAACCTTATTACAGGAATTTCGGAAACTATTAGGCTCTTAAAAGCGTTCACATTTATATACAGCTGTGCAAAATAACGACACAAATCTCATTTTATAATCCTCACATTTTACATTTTAGTTAGAAAATATAATTAGCATTTTAATATATTAATAAATCTTACGAAATATATTCTTATTAACAGTATTTAAAAATTATACTTAATGCTAATACTAAATTACAACGTCCATACTTTAATGTTATAGTTTTAAGAGAAAAACCTGAAATTAATTTGCAAAACATAAAGCTAAAATTTACCTGTTACTTAAAAATAAGAGAGAAATAGAAAAGAAAAGAAAAAAAGAAAGAAGAAAGAAAAGAAATTCGCTACATGTTCGAAATAAATGGCTAAATAATAATGGCAAATAATAATCCTTAATAATGACAAATTTATTACAATTTTTTGGTGTTAGTCGAAAAGAAAAGTTAAGGTTTATACATAAAAAAATTAAATAACAGTATGTATTTATTTAACGAGGTAATTATTCACTATATCACTATACGATCAATAATTAGCTCAATAATTAATTTTACAAAAACAGAAGAATTTTTAAACCAGGTTATATTGGCTTTGGAAATAAATACTTTCCTTTGGAGAGAAATTTAAGTATTCAAAGGACGTAGTACAGAGAATTTTGGCAAAAAAAGGTGCTGCATGTCTTTTAATGAAGCTAAAAGACAAACAGAAACAAAGCCTTTAAATTAAAAAAGATGTATGAAACTCAGATGTATTGCGATAGAAAAGTCTTGTGCTTCACATCTGGTATTTCTGAAGTGCATAAATTAATACACTGCTAAATAGGTTTAGGAGATTAAAGAAATGTTATAATGGTAATTACGTACTATGTATTTTAATGAGAGGAGATAAAGCGCTAACAAATAAGTCTAAATGCTTAAAGGCAATAAACATTTCAATATTTTTCATAAACTGACAATAACAAATTTAAATTCGGATGCACCTGTATTAAACACTTTTAAATCGTTTGACCCAAGAGACCTAGAGCAAATGAAGCTCAAAATGCTGTAGCTTTCCTTTTCTTTAAAACAAATTATGGCTTGCTATCATAGATAAGTACCTTAAACTGTACCGCCGCATTGCAGTCTACAAGTAAATATTTATTAATCTAGGCGTTTTTCTGTTATAAAGGATAACCGAGCGCTTGAAAGGCAGCAAGAGGCTTAGCTCGTACATATCCAAACTGTGGCGGCACAGCAGCAAAAGGGGGTAACAGACTAGCATAATTTCTGACAGCATTCACATACCCCTTTCCTTGTACAAGATTAGTATAGTATGCAGGTGGTGGGGGTGGAGGAGGTGGAGGCCCATAAGCAGCGAAACTCTTGGAAACTGGAGCAATTCCAACTGGAGCGGCTGCCACAGGAGCAAGAGCAACTGGTGCAGCTGCTACTGGAGCAACTGGTCGATAGTAAGCTGGAGGTGGTGGTGGTGGTGCTGCTACTGGTGGTGGAGCAACAGCAACTGGTGCTGGTGCAGAGTAGATATAATTGTACTGTGGTGGAGGTGGCGGAGGTAAAGCTTTAACAGGTTGAACGGGTATTGGTGCTGGTTGCGGTGGCGGTGGTGGTGGAAGTGCTACTGGTGCCACGGGGGCAGCTGGAAGAACAACAGCGGGTTTGTTTATTGTAGCAGAAGCTGGATCTTGAGGGGCTACGCCAGGTTCATTAGATGTTACGTCAGCTCGAAACCCATTTGCATCTGCGACGTACCTGACGATCCGTAGACGTCCGTCAGCATCTCTTAAGCCAAATGAACCTATTTTATTACCAGCGGCATCACCTGTTTCTCTTCGAAATGAAGATCCCGAAGGGTGTCCTTCACTATAGCCAAAATCATAACTACCAATACCCTGTGAAAGTAATATAAAATTTTATTTACTGTATTAATATTTGATCATAAATAAATTACACATATTAATCATAAAAAGAATCACTGCATGTTTTAGTGATATATTTTCATAAGTAAAATTCAAAAGTATACAGTCATTCATGTAAGAGACCCTATTGGAACATCATATTATAATATTTGAAATTTTCCATAACTGCATCATTTAAAACTTCTCTTAACGAATAATCACAAACAATTGTTTTGTATCATGACAAACCAAAATTACGAAGTTTTCAAACTTTGACGTCGTATATACTTGAATACGATTGTAATACTGATACTTTAAATGAATTAATCTTCTTTTATTACCATTAGTTAATTTAAGTTATAATGGGACTTCAATTCTGAGAAAGACTACGGTAAGAGGTTAAGCTAAGTATGAGATAATTAGAAAATATCCAGCGTTAACTGTAGAGTTAATTACATCCTTAAGCTAACTGAATTGACTTAATGTTACATGATAGTACAAATGATTTCAATATGCGTAATTGCAACTATATTATAACTCAAGTAGGTATTGATGCTGCAACAAAAATTTTCTCCTTTATGGATAAAATATTCAGCTATTAGCCAAAATGTGTAACCTGAATTAGCCAAAATGAAATGTTGCGATTAATCATTGTGGCCTGAACATGAAACCTGTCCCTTCATGTTTCTTGCTATCAAATAGGAAATTTTAAGCAATTTGGTCATGTAAATCTGTTTTACCTAATCTTAGAATAATTAGGTTAAATTAGAGGTTAAAAGGTTGTAAGATATTTCCCCTGCTTTCTTCGCATGCCTTCCCATCTTCTACTACAAAATATTCTAATAACTCTAAAGTGGAGACCGAATTAAAAGGTGGTGAATGATGATTCTCCACCACCGGGATTTGGCAATTAGGCCCCCTAATCTCAGGTCGCCCTTTAAAAGGGGGGAGTTCAGTTTTCACATTTCTTCTTTCAAAAAGACTACGATAATTTCTACTACGCCGAAAACAAATCTAGATAAATAGGCTAGTGTAAATAAGACTCTGTAAGTTATTAATTTTATATTTATATTTTTTTATATAAGATTAATTTAGAGATTAGTTATTTTAATTGTATCAGGATTATTTTATATCATACGAAAATTTTATATGTACGGAAGATAACGATTGAGAAAGAGAAATGCATGATTTCAAGCTTTTCAGAGCGTGGTAATCGTCAGAGCGTTACAGTTTGCGTAGTTTTAGCACCACATTACTCAAGGTTGATAAAAGTTTTGAGGAAAAATAATAAAAATTACTCTGATTAGTAAACTTGTGATTTACCGTTAACGCATAAGGGACAGAAACGTTATTGTTGGTAGAAACAGTCTATGCAGGATTTATATTAATTTACCAGATGGTAGTAGTATATTTCAGTAATATTATTAGCTGCAAAAAGTCCTACACAAACAATGCATTTTTCATCACGGAAAGTATATTCCATATGTTATACATACGCATACATACATACACATAGATCCAAAATATTTTATACTCGCTTTCTACGATAATATCTAACTTCCATATTATCAAAGTAATAGGTTCTGTAATGGTATTTGATATTCTATTTCCCTGCATTATTTTCTAAGGATGTTTAGATAAATGTTTCTTCTGCAACTGTTTATACACTCATGGCCATAAATTATGGATAATGCCATCTCCGGCAAATGAAATTTCAGAAACAAGTGTGACTTATTGATAGCCCATTTATTAAACAAAAGATAAAGAACGAAAAAGATGGTGCATGTATACCATTCGTATGATACCATTCGTAAAAACTGCGATTTTGACTCCCGGCAGCAATTACAAAAAATATCTCCTTTACAAAAACTTAGCATTACATGGTTAGTGTGAACATTGTATGTCTTCCAGACAATGAAATACAATCCGTACAATGCATAGGCATGTCGAGTATTAAATCATCGAGCTGTTCTTGGGGAAGATTTCTCCACTCAGCAAGCAATATTCTCCGAAGTTCCGGTACACATGTAGGAGATGCTTGACGGGCTGCAATTCGTTGGCCAAGCATGTCTGTAAATAGTTTGCAGTGCTCTAATGGATTCATGTCAGGTGAGAATGCTGGCATGCTGGTGATATCCTCAGACTGAAAGCCTTCCTTTAGAATGTTTGTACGCTGAGAACGGGTGGTGTCATCCATAAACACAAATTCTACGCCCATGGCATCCTTAAACAAAGGCACATGTTGTTCTAGAATGAGGTCCCGATAAATTTGGTCTGCCATGGTTCCGATCTGAACATGCAGACTGTTCTGGAGCCCGGCATAATTCCACCATAGATGAGCAATCCTGCAACCACGTAACGGTGTCGTTCAATGACGTTGTCTTGGTAGTAGTGGGTACCCAGAATTCTCCATGATAGTTAGACGTAAGTCAGACTGCAAGCTAAACCTGGGCTCGTCGGAAAACATCACATAAGCCCACTGTGTCGATGCCAACATTGCATGTTCTTTACTTCAAGCTAACCCCGGCGACAGTGAGTTGCCATGAGCGGAACACATCCCACAAGTTTGCGAGCATATATGCCAATCTATCTCAAACGTCTGTATACCGTTTGATTTGAAATTGTTGTATATATGGCTGGGTCTGATGATGTGATTAGTCTGCTTCTTTGTTATAACTTGGCGCGATCTGTATTGTAATGTCACCTGACATTTCTACCACTTCGGAACCGTTGCCAAAGCCTTTGGCACTTTGGACCATTCCATGTTCCTCGTATACTTCCATCTGAGTACGCTCTCATTCCAGGTAGCTGATAATTCTACCACCTAAAAATCATCCATATGCGTCCTCTGTGTCATAAGTATTCAGTTGGTGGCACTGAGCGGCTTACAGAGCGCTTGTGAACAATTTAACTCCTTTGCTACCATTCCTTATATGCACTTCTCTTACACTCTCGTCAGTGTGACGTACTATGGGTGTCATCTGATGGCTTCCGGTAATTTAGATATTATTCTTGACGATTATTGTACAGATAGAGTATTTAGTTTTACTTTAGAGTTCGATTTTCTTGTGATTCTGAATTATCCTTAATTTATGGACATGAGTGTATTTTTCCTACCTTAAGAATATGTTTAGAGCAAGAAAATAAGTACTTCAAGAGGAGATGAATTTTTTGTCGATGCAACTTAAGTGGTATCCAATTCTATCTAAACGTCATTCTTTAAACCGTTATTTCCTAATAAGTGTAAATCGGAAATTTTAGGTTTGCGTAAGATTTTTAAAATTTTATTTCTGTATTCACTGGTCTACTTGTGCGAAGCAATATTTTCTGGAAAGAAATCAGCAGAGTCTAAGCGAAGAAACAACTCATGATTTTCAACATTTGAGTATTGACAAGTTTAATATTTGTTTCAGTCATAAGATTATACATTTCTAATTATTTGAAATACTCCTGACTTGGCTTTCAAAGATATACGGGTGAGTTAGTCGTAATAAAAGCAATAATGATGCTTTATCAGCATTTATCAAAAATTAAATATTTAGCTAGGAAAACAACTGTAGCTTTTTTACAATTTGCATGTTCATACCTCGGTTTATGATTTATGTTAGAAATAAGATTACTTTTCGTTTAGAATAAATACATAATTTTAAATCAATAAATATGAGTTGTTTAAAATAAAATAATAAAAAAGTTGATAAAAGTCTATTCGAACAGAACTGCTAATACATGTATTTCAGATTTGCATAAGCCAGAAGACCGCGCGTTATTAGCTCTGTTCTGCGGAAAGCACCAGTCACAGGTTTCAAATCGATTTGTGCATGTAAATTATAATAGAAGCAATAATAATCGTAATTAAACATTTATGTCTTTGAATTTCACAATTAGGGGTATTCTGTGTATAATTATGTATAATATGACTCTCAGTTAAGAGCATCCTCAACCGGAAAAAATCAGTAAACGCTGCTTTAGACATTCTGCTCTTGTGTGCGTTTCGGTGACAATTCTCTCATAGAAATCTATTTAAATCACATTACAAAATTAAGCTTAATTTTTCAACTAACAAAGTAAAAGCTTTAGAAGTAGTATGCGTTCGTCAAAACAGCAGAAATGTAAATGCAGAACATGCATGAGGTTGCAAAGAAATCACGCATTGATTTAAAATCAAATACTGTTTAAATGATTAAAAAGGCAAAGTAGATGATTGCTCTGTCACTAAAAAAGAGTGTTGCTTCTTGGAGTACATAATTAGGCAAGACTGGATCGTATTTACTCTGCATATGAGGAAAATCATAAAAATTTCCATGCAATCAGTCCGTTCGCGATGATTTAAACCCGAGTCGAATTACGGTGTTCAGCGGTCTTTTACAGTTAATTGGCCATTTAAAGATAAAATGCCTTTTCTAAAATTGGTTTTATTTAAGTTGTAAGATCTCGTTGGCCCAACTTGTTAGACACTGGGATAGGGAGTGCTGCTATGCGGGAAGTCACACAAAAACGTGCGAAGGGGTTGAAACCCTTTAATTGTACCTTTAAAATTACAACTGCGTCTACTCGACGCTCACAAACTGCGCCAACCCGGCGGTTCAACTAAAAGTAAGGTAAAACTGAAAATAAGAACTAGATGAACAAATATCAAACACTATCGACGAGGCTCTGAGATCCTAACTAACCGCGTTTTTAATTATCGCTGATATTCAGCAAGATTACTGATTTAACAGTTGGAATCTAGCACTTCTGCAAAGCTAGCCACACAGGCCGATACGCGCTGATCTAAATTCTACCGAGCAATATCTCCAGCGTAGCTTCAAAGCAAGACTCTCACACTCTGGTTTCGTCTACTATTTAACTCAACTAGCTTCCTCTAAATTTGAATAAACTGCGCGTGCTACTACAATTTACATACTCTGGCAAGGGCATTTCTAGGGGAAAATGAAGGCTAAACAGGAAAGGAATATTAACTTAAAATAAATGTTAGTTAAAATAAATATAAACCCTACAAAGTAAACAATGTTTATCATAATTATTACGTTTTGTTTCAAAGATGCATCAAACATTTGAGCATATAGTCCATTTCTGCGAGAAAGAAGAAATTCATAGCACCATTTAATAACACCCTTCTTGCCGTAAATCGGATGAACTTATCGAGTTTTATTTAATTTCCTAAGCAGTCGTAATGCACCAAAGCTAAAGAAAATGAGTACAAAAAATAAATAAAATGTGTACTGCTGGTAAGTACAGGATAGACCATTAACATTCAATTTTAAACCTGCGTCCTGATAACAAACACATTGTAAGAAAATAAACTACAAGCTTAATAAAAAAAGATAATAAAAAATTTAAAGAAATAAATATGTCATAGCCTCAATAAAGAAAAATTTCAAAATGGTGCAAAAGGCAAATTATAATAAACAAGTCAGTAGATACAAATAATTACAGCAGTCAATGATAATATGTAATATTTAACTTAGAATACGTAACGCGAATTAATTTAAAATATAGGACAATTACGCAAAGATCTCAGTGGTGGTCGGTAATCCAGAGAAAACACTAGTGTTTTGAAGGACTACTTACATCTTGATTATTGAAAGTGACTGCAGCTCCCACGTCGTCCGGGTTTCTGGGCGTGAGGATGACAGCCGCTTGACAGCTGAAGAGCAAAGCCAACAGCACCCAAATCTGTAAGGAGGGAAAAAACGGGAATTTCAGACATGCAAAGAAGCAAGAAATAGGTGTCACTAATCAATTAGATTTTCGTCCTCGAATTGTAAGCAAGCATGTGTGCCCAACAGCAGCTTACATGGTGAACAATAAACCTTGTAAATAAGGAAAGAAAATGAATGCATAAACTGAAGAGAAAAGCTTACAATTTATAATTTAGAAGAAAAAGCTTATACCATCCTGGGAAAATTATTTTAAATAAATTTTAAAAATAGAAAAGAAATTAAATTTTAGAATTAAATAATGCGAAAACTGAAAGGTATAAAAATATTTGAAAAATTGTTTTTAGAAATACTCGGAAAACCCAAAATATGAAAAAGCAAATTAATTATTTAAATTTTAATGCTTCAATCGACTCGTCAATGGGTAATAATTTAAAACATTAGAACCCGAACAATTAAGGAGTACTGAATTCATGTTTCATTCCACTTTCTGAGCAAAACTAAATAAGATAAAAGTTTTAAAAAAACTCTGAAAGGTTTCAGATTTTAACAGTGACACAAAAGTATTTCTTAATGTTTTAACACTCTCGCGAGGCCGCAGTCTACCAGTCTGCTGTTGCACTCACTCTTGCCAACTCATTTCCTTTTGTCCTTTTAGCTTTATTATTAAACATCATTTTATTCTTATATATGCCATATACAGTTCAACAATAAAAGTTTCAAGAACAACATACGTCTAAGAATTCCAGATGCAGCGTTAAGTGTTGGCATATATTTTTCTGTTATTTTCAGGCTTTTCTCAGTTCAGTTTGTTCAGATTAATGTTCAGTTTTCTTACTAAGATGGCTTTACAATTTTTTTGTGTGTTTTTATTGTTAACGTTTTGTGTGTTTACTTTATCTATCAAATATCAGGTTCATGGCGCACATAAAATTCGATTCAACAGCAAAATCAGGAAGCATTTAAAATCATCATTATCTTTAAAATTTCTGATAGATAGTCTCGCGCGCTCATGATAAAAATGGTTTATTCCGTACAGCGTTCCCACAGCTCGCTTTGAAATCCTTGAGTTTGTAAATTAAAAAGTCGTTAAATTTTTACAGAATATGAAATAGATAATAAAGAAAATTCGAAATTTAAAATTTGGGCTTCCAGGTACCCGTGTTCGGGTGAAGGACTATGTTATTAAATATTTGGTGACTCTATTTTTTCACAATGCAAAATAACATTTGGTGGGAAGAATTTGAAAAGTGATACGCCGTTTACTATGATTGAACGCAAAACTCTCTTTGGAGACTATTATCCCATTCGAGACTAACGTCTCTTTTAAGCTAAGAATACAAAATAAATATACAAAAATATTTATATAATCTAGAGGCAGCATTTATCATCTCCACTCCTTGCTGTATTGTAATTGCAATTGTGACTGCTTAACAGATAAAATCTTCAATTCACGCCTTCGAGCATAGCTGACTGACTGTTATTAATCAGGATAATATAAGATCTTTAACTTATTTCTCGATTTTGATCACTTTTGAATGGCAAAGAGTATTGCTGTAACGTAAAGAAGTCACTGTTTTTGCATTTATCTAAAGCATTACAAGTTAAAAACGTTTTTATATGTGAATTTCAGGCGTGGCCAAACTGCAGCTTGAGAAAAAAACGCGGCTGTTTGATTCTATTAATTTAGCTCGAATCATAACAAACGGTGTTTTTATTTCTGAAATGCTGTCATATCTTGAAATGCATGGTGATTCAAACCTAAAAGAACAAATTTATAGGAGGGGGCGGTACACTAGACGACTGGGAATACTGTAGCAATGCAGGGTCGGAAAGGCAATCCTAGCGAGATACGAGATTCGTTAGCGGCTGTAGCAAAAAACCGTTAACAGCCATCCGCAAAAGTAAAGATGGAAAATGTGAATACACCGTGATCTCAAACTGTCATTTAAAGACCGTAAGGTTAAAATAAGTCATAGGAAATTGCCTGAAAGTTTCGTAACGAGGGCAACGCATGGAATTTTGGACACTTTGAATACCATACTTTAATCCAAGTTAAACCTTCATCATCAGAAAAGTCAGGACTTTTTCTCTTTAAATGTCAATTTGCGATCACGATAGTATTCATACTTTCCATCCTAATGCTTCTGCGGGTGGCAGTCGACAGTTTTCCTGCGACAGCTCCTAATATGCTCCCTACCTCCTTAGAATTGCCTCTTCAACCCTGCCTTGCTACGATATTTCGAGTCGTCTAGACGTACCCTCCTCCTCCTAGAAGTTTGTTTCTCTAGTTTTGAATCACCGCCTACAAATCATACTTCACTGTGCTTTCCTAATAATCATTAATTTCAGCTTTTTGTTTTGAAATTTTGTTTTGTGTGTAGTAAGTTTAAGCATTTCAAACTGTGTGCCATGTTTGTAATTTACCATTGAAGGCAATACGAATTTCAGAATAGATAAAGGGATATTAGGACATTACAATAAACGAATAGGTTATCAATATGATGCATTTATTATGCACTTAAAATTCGATTGAATGACTCTAGGAGCATGTTTAGGCTTTAATGTTAGTCACGTTTAGTCACCTTCAGCGAAAGAAATAAAACGTATCTTTTGATCTAGTTTGTCTTTAAGAAGTTAACGAAATGTTTTAGGTTGAGTGTTACTTTCTCGTGTTGTTTTTCACATTATGTTCCAAGTGAAAAGAACCTATTATTATTTTTTTCAAATACAAAACTCATCAAGTTGACAGTTATTTGAAACAATTTAGTATATCGAACTGCAATTTTTTCGTAGAGCGCTTTTTCTCGTCTCACCTGTTTTAGAATTAAGAATAAAGAAAATATCTAAGTTCATTTTTCAGTCTATTGCATTATTCTTATCTCGAATGGAAAGCTTTTTCCTTTATTATTTAAAATCTCTTTCTATTTAAAAACAGTTTTATTGCATTTAATTATATAAGTATCTATTTGCTGATATTGGTTATCATACTTGCGACTTTTCAATTGAGTTGATTTTTCACATGCAGCTCTTGTTAACATGAAGTTTGGCTATCTATAGTGCATTTTTCCTTTTTCAAAATTTATATTTTTCGTTGGTATATCTATATTATTTTTCAATACTTTTTGTATCGTATTGAAACCCGTGTGAGAAGCGAGTGTAATGCAAGAAAAAAATAAATAAAATGCACAACTATTAAATATAATATTATGCTAAAACAGCTAGTTTTCATATTTTTGTGACTATAAAATTATATTTCCTCTAAACTTTTAATCTCTAAAATTATAATTTTCTCTTCTAAAGATATGCTGGTTTTATATGCTTCGTGAAATTGTTGCCGAATTGAATTTTATGTAAGGTTTAAGGGCGAAGAGCACGATATGTAATATATAAAGGTAACATGCAAAACATTAAAGAAACCCTCCTTTGAGCGTAATATAAAATTTCAAAGCTTTTATTTTTTTAGCCCAAAGGACGTTAGCCCAGAAGGGCTACTAATTTCATTTTCACATTTTGAGTTGAAAACTTTAAATGTCGGTTCACTTCTCAAACTGTTTCTGCCAAATATTAGAGCCCTGTATTGTATTTAAAGAAATTAAATAACGCAGAATCTGCATAAATGTATGCATGTTTATGGCATTAGGATAAAACGACGGTATCTAGAGCCATCAAATTTTGAATAACGTACCTTTCCAAACGAATGTCCACACGCATCTGGAAGCCAAAATTTGGAACTTGGAATTTATTTTATTACCTATTTCATATTTTGTAAGCTTTTAACCAATTTTTGAGTAACAAACTGAACGATTTCAAAGTGAGCAATGGCAACACTGTACGAAAAAAACATTTTAATCTCCAGCACGCGAGACGGTGTATCGGAAATTCTAAAGATATGCTCCCTTTAAAATTATTTTGCGATATTGCTGTTGAACTGAATTTGATGATTTAAGTGAAGAACATGATATTTAATAAGTAAAGGTAACTTACAAAATGTTGAGCCCCTTTGGGCGTAATGTACAATCTGATAGTTTTCAGAATTTTTTTAAAATTAATTTTTTATTTTGTGTTGTTATCACCATTTAATGCTGCTATCAGCGTACAATTGGATTAGATTTGAACTGTTTTTTACTTTGCATTTATTCCTTTAAAGTGCTACAAATTTACTTATAAATTTCCTCTACGAATGTGTTTGTGATACAAATGATGTCACGTGCAGCTAGCTATAAGAACATCTACTGCACGAATCCTGACAAAAGCATACCTGATTTTTCGCGTTTTTTTGTTTCGGAAAGAAGTCTAATGTCTGTACACATCTGTGTTCATAGTGGAAAGAAAGCAAATTTTTAGTTTAGAGCTCATAATATTTCAAACACTGCTTTTAAAAGTTTTTACAGGTATTTTGCAATGCTGCATTCCTACACTTTAGATATATAAGTAACATTAAAGGAAAAAATTATATTGCATTAGTACAAAATATTAGAAATAGACATTTGCTGTTAATTAGCTCGAGAAATTTTCTAAAGCAAATAATGAAATCTTTATTATCTGTAATACATATGCTAATTTCTGCAGTTATAAATATGAATAAACTCAGTCTTTCCCATTTCTAATTACATGTACACTGCGAAACCAAATGGGACAGTTCTAAATCTCCCGTTTTACTGGGCCGATTAACGAGAGTTTTGAGATGTATAAGATGCTAGACAACACGTAATTTCTCAAAAGTATAACGTATGAACTCTTAGACAGCATACCATGAGAAAAAAATAATATATGATAAACAAAGCACTATAAAAACAAGATCCAGTTCAACATTAAAACTGTAGCTCTAACTGTAGTATCTAAAATTAATTCAAATCACTTTGTCATTCACTTTAGCCATTTTTCATCAGTTTCTCAGCCCACGGAACTAAACTCATTCAAAAATGCTTAAAAATGCTTTTTCCTGGTAAATACTCAAAGCAGCAATTTTCGGCTTTGATTCATGAAGAAGTGGGCATTATTGTTTTCAATAAAAAATTGATATTCACATAACATTAAACAAAACTATTACATTCCATTTTCCTGATCTATACAAGGCGAATAAATTCTAAGAAAACTGAATTCATCTAACACTTGCATTACTGGCAGTAACGGTAAATTTAATGGCAGGGAAAAATGTTGCACCAGGGAAAAAAATTAGTTCTAGCAAGTGAAAATCCATTAAAAGTGATATTTCTTACAAAAATATCCTATTGCAAGGTACTTTCTTTTTTATTTTTATTAACGAAATTTTCTCATGAATTACCTTTTTATAATAATATGTGATTATTATATTTAAAAATTAGCAGAGAAAATAAATGGTATTAATCAAAAGTTATAAGCTCTCTTCTGTACGAGTTTATTCTAGACGTTTCCTTATGAACGCATTTGAACACTAAATGTCTTATTTATCAAGGACAAGAAGTATCGTGCATTTCAAATAATTAAGTCTAATCAACTATGTTTTCATAAGTGATGAGAGGAAATTAAAATTTTCATTTAACCTTGCTTCAAGTGTAATTTCTAACAAGACTAATTGACTAAACTTGAAACAGATAATACACCTACTCTCAAAAAATACCAATAATAAAATATTATCAGATAATTACCACATGCATTAAACTCTGCATTTACCTAGACCCCATGCATTTACCTAGTTGCGGAAAATGTAAAATAAACTGAAGTCCTACAGGTTTATAAAGCACGTAATAAATAAAATAAAATAATCAAATCACATTTTCTCTCTGTTACCTTTTAAACTGAAATATTTAAGGCAAGCATAAAACCAAGGTCGAATTTCTTAAATACATGTTCATACAGAAGAACGGTATATAAGTCAAAAAGGAATTTTTGAGGTTCTAAATTCTAAGTAACGAATTTTGTTGAAAAGGAAATTAAAGAAGAGTTTTGTAAATGTTATCCTTATCTTTGTAAATAGCAAAAATGCATCCAGTTACTATAAAATAAAACTATTTTTTTCACATCCAATTTTCAAAGAGAAAGTTTTGCATGGACAGTTTCAGCCTAATTATTGCAGATATTATTTTCATAATTATTTTTTTAATGCAGACAACAGCATTTCATTAATAAACTTAGCAAAAACTTCTATGGTAAACGTTTACAATATCTAACTTTAGAAAAGTCTTTTTTTCTTTTTTTTAGTATACGTACAGTATAAATGTTTTGCAACATTAATTTTAACGAAAAGTAAATCTTTTCTTCTATTTAAGAATAAAAATGAAACTACAGAATATAGAAGCAGTTACTCAAACAACAGACCTTCTATTAATATTATACTATCTTTCAAAATATTATTAAGACAAATAATGCTGTAAAGTTGTTGACGCTGTCACATTGCTAAGTTAGCTGCTGTTAAAATATGGAAAGCGCTGAAATATCTAATGTTTCTTAAACGGGCAATATCTCATAAAATCTGCATTATTGAAATTTTTTAAAGGAAACTATAACACTTTCTGGTGTTAAAAATAATTAATTAATAATTTTTTACACTGCTACAATTGTATTAGTTTTTCTTCTTACATATACCGCATTTTGCTTATCGTTAAAGCTGAAAACTATCGTCATAGAAACTTACTCTACAAATGCTTTGGTAAAATATCCAAAAGAATTCAACTCACCTTCATGGTGTAGTTTGATAGAACACAAATTTAGAAACCGGAGTTATTCCGGATTGGAATTGCGTTCGGAAGTAGACAACGAGAGTCTTTTATATGGCAATGGTTCAGTGCTGAAGAAGGTACTCGTGACGTCACAGAAATCCCCCTTTCTGATCAAATCAAAACTTAGTCATCATGCATATTTTCAGTCAAGTATTCAAGCATTTTGGTGTCACATCATTAAATGGAAGGTCAGTGGTGTTAGCATTCGACCTTCCACGTCAAACGCACTCCACATTTTTCGAATTAACCTACCCTGACCATTGTGCTATCTTCTGGAAAAGGGGCTTTTAGGTTTTTATTTACGATCTTGTCCCTATAAGCAATCGGATTGCCGAGGCATGCAGGCGAAGCAGTTTATCACCCATTGTAAAGAGAAAGCCATTTTGGGTTAGTGTTGCAATTCAGCCATCCAGTAGAAAGGGTTCTGACTTGTGTTTGTTGATGTGAGTCCTTTTGTTTGTTTGGCTTTTGTTTCAGAGTGTGAGTAGCAATTTTTTTTCCTTTAGTGTTTTGCTTGTTGGAATTGGAATGTAATTTTGATTTCGTTCGTCCCTTGACCCGTAAGAACTGGAGCTTTGGCTAGCGGAGAGAGTATATAGAGAAAGGAAAATGCAGCTTTAGATAACAGTAAAAGAAGGCTTGACAATTTTCAGCCCAAAATTTTTAAGATCCAAATAAATGCCAAGAGATATCTCTAGAATTTTTGGATTTTAAATTTCAGTTTGCATCTGATGTGTCATCTGGTCATAGTTGTATTAGTAAAATAGATTTTTGAACAAGGATAGTTTCTGCCCTTCTGTCTGAATAGTTCAAAACCTATAAGCAGTGAGAACAAAATAATGTGAATTTTCGAAAGCAAATTCAAAGGAATGTAATTAACTACTCGCGTGTAATTTAGTAGCCAATAATCTGAAATATGCTTAAAATTTTAAGTTTTACGTTGGTTTCTAGAATATTTCAATTTACGGTGTCAGAATAACAATACTTATAATTAAGTTATTCTAAACACATAAACTTAAATCTCGTTTATAGTAAATTTATTTCAGTGGATAAAATTCTACCTAAATGTAAATAATTTCTTTTTATGGAAATAAAACAGAAAAAATATTTATAATTATGCCTTAAGTGAAGATAATCGCTTCATTTTCAAATATCATAAGCTCAGGTACCCTTTTAAATGATGCGATTGCGTTGTGATATCTGTGGAATAGATATGCATTAAGTTTACACGTAGCTGTTGAAATTGTCAAATGGCTCAAGAAATTCTGCCTGTTTTTAGTTTTTTAATCTTTAATTTTCTTTATGATTATGTTCAACTTGTTATAATATTCAGAATTGCGCAATGGTTTTGAATTACAAATAAGTTTAAAACTTAGAGTGATAAAGCAGAAAACACACATTTGATATTGTAAGTGAAATTTCAAATTGAATTTCTATAGCATCTCTTTATTAAAATTCAAGCGAAGAATTGTTTATGGAAGAATTGTTGAAGAATTGTTTTTATTGTTTTTTATTATTGAGTTTTGTTTATGGGCCCTCATTTTGAAATTTGATTCCTAACTTTAATATTAAGCAGTTTAGCATTTAATCTTTAAATCACTTAATTCCGATGTAATATTCCTTTTCAATTTTAAAACAGACTTTCACAGATTTTTAAAAATTTTCTTAATTCACAAAATTTGTTATTCAAAGCTCCCATATTTTTCCCCACAGATATTATTTATTTATGTTTAAAGCGAAGTTTCTACATTGCATTTATTGTATAAGGTTACATTTAAGTCTGATATGGGAACTTTAGTCCCATAAACTTGTGGGTTTCCACCCTTTTATCTAACAACTAAATGTGTGGGAGCCTCTCGAACAGCTAAGTAAATAATCACTCTAGTTCAGGAACAGAGGCGTAAACTCATGAAGTGTTAATTACCAATTATTTCTCAAAACAAGAGTTAAACAGTCTGCCCCTTTCTCAAGGCGTGAAAATAAATAATAACAGGTGAATGCAGGGCCGGATACCTGGACTGCCTTTTATAACAAATCTGGTACCTTCCGATACCCGCAACTGTCTAGATGAGCCACACACTTCCAGTGTCCAATAAGGGCCGAATCGGGGGTTTATTGACACTATACATACACAGTCATACAGGGACTTATTTACATAGATTTAGGTGCTTGAAATAATAACAATCAAATAACAAATAACAAATAATAGCAGTCAAACATTGACCAATAGTCTAAGACTACACAGCTTCTAATTTCGCTTCTCTTTTGCCACGGCGAATGTTTTCAAAAGGGCAGTTTTAAACACTTCAAACATATAACTCTGGCTAACTGTTTCATCCAATAAAATTCTACTGACGCCTTTGCTACTTACCAGCTCTTGGCCTGTTCTCTAATACAATGATTGCTATGGTGAAATTTTGTAGCTGTGCAGGAGAGTATAATAAAAAATGAAATTCTAATTGCTCGAAGAAGGTCTTTAAGGAACATCTACCATAGACATTGATGCGCGCATGGCTTCTATGATAAACCCCAAGCCTTTCCATTGGACTTTCTGGTGCCGGAGGTTCTTGAAAGCTTGGGGAAGAGTTTAGAGTTTTTCGATGTCAGGAAACTGAAGAAATTCTCAGTGCCCTCTTGGGGATTTGAACTCCAGACCTCCTGATTATGCTTTGGACGCGCGTCAATTTACAATACAAAGGCATGCGGAAAGGAGGGATAAAATGCCTTACATACTTCTCCTTTTAAAGACCAACTGGTGATGAAAGGACCAAATCCTATTGTTGAGAAATTATCATCCATCACCTTTTAATTCGGGTGCCACTTGCAGAACCATTAAGGTGCTTACAAGAGCAAGCGGAGAAAAGGGAGAAAATACCTCATAAATATTTTAAATATAAAACACTTACTTATCAAGTATTCTGTCTGATAACATCTTCCCTGTATTATCAATCCATATTTCGATTTTCACGAAAAGATGAGTATTTATGGCAGTTAGTCATAGTATTCTTACATTATTTTCTCCTTTGTCAGATTTATAAAGTCTGCAAAATAATGATTTATCTACTCTTAATTCAAAAGTACAAAGGCACAATATTCTCTTCTGGAATCAAAGAACTTTAAAAAAAAATAGAAAATATATGAGCATTAAATTATTTTTATTGCGTTTGAATGCACGTGAGTCTGTATATTGAATTCAACCTGTTATGTACTTTTATCATTTAAACTCTTGCATATGTTTTAACTAGTTCTTATTTAGGTCTTAAGCAGTAAGTCCATATTGATTATTTTGAATGATTTCTATGACTATTGTTTTGAAAAACGTAAATTTCAGATATCAATTTAGTTTCCTTTTATTGTGTTTAATATGCATTGATCCAAAACTAATTGTGATGTAAAAAACTAGTGAAATATCAGAATGAACTACAAGAAAATACATGCATGTGCAAATTTGGGAGTTTTTTTCCTTTAATCCTCTGGATTAACAAAACAATTGAATGGAATAAGGTGTTATTTTTCCAGCAGGAAAATGTCTAAAATTACAGAATAACGAATGTTGCTATCAACTAGGCAACTTATGGTTCCAAGTTTCGTGGTCTTTATTTCGGTCAGAACTAAAACGATTCTGGAAATAAATATGCCTAGACCTTAAAATGTCTATGACTTCACTTCAAGCAAAAGCAAAAATGAAAAATACTATTTGACTTGCTGCTTCGTCTTCTTAAAGTATAACATCTAACTGATGGGGGAGAAAAAAATCCTGACCTTAATCTAAAACTATACAAAATTCCTTCTTAGACTGGCTTTAATTTTAGAGAAATGATTTCGAGGTAAACTGGCCTGGGTGTCTTTTCAAGGCTGCTGAAAATACCTCACTACACACGTAGACATACGTATGCTAAGTCTCCATTGATTCAATCAATATCCGAATGAACTTCCTTCTTCTTTCACGAATAAGGAAATGTCTAGCATTTTACGCGAAAAAGAACTGTCATAAAGCTACATACTCAGCAGAGGTTTGTGCAAAAATCTAAAACAATAAAAGAACATAACTGCTAACGTTATAAACAATTTTGACAAGAAGATCAATTTCTCTGCGCATTTTCAAACATTATTCCTCAAGAATAGGTAAAATGTTAAGAAATGGAGGATACATATGTCAAAAAAGTCACAGATAGAACTTATTTCTCGAAGGTGAAGTTGAGCTCGAATTACATAGCCTTGTAGAGAATACCTTAAGCTGTATAAAGTATATTTGACACTTGAGAATTTTAGCAACATTTCAACTTTTTAAATTTTTTCATACTTTAAAGCTTTATTGTTGTGACCTTTGCAATTGTGTATCTAAATACGAAAGTTTCTAGCGTAAATGATTGCGCTAAAGGAAATTTTATGATATATCCTCATTGGATATAGATTCATTTAAACCTTTCTTTAATAGCAAATAAAAGTAGAAAATTTCTACTGTTGGAACATTAATAAACGAGATGTAGAAAGACTTTTAGCTAAGAAAAATATACACAAATTATATTTTACAATAACTAAGAAACATCAATTTAATAATTAAACTGCTACTGATTTTTATTGTAAAATTTCAGAAATATTTTGACGAATAAGTTTGATTTTTATTAAATAAATTTCCAGTTTATTTAAAAAATAAAATACAAGAATATAAAAATTTTATCTTAAAGAGTATGTAATAAAAGCTGTCTCTTTCTTATGTATAGGCAGTGTTTCGAACGCAAATTTACGGACATAATTTCAAGAGAGAAATTTATTTAGAAACAACACATTATTTCATACATTTTTCCTTTATTATGTATTTATATATATATTTATGGTAAACAGCATCTGTTTTCCACAAAATCACCATGCCGAATAAGATATTTAGTTATTACTCTTAATTTCCCAAGGAAAAAAAATTAATTGTCTCTCTCTCAAAATTTGGTTCTCGCGAATTAACTGCTATAACACTACTGTTCTTAGATCCTTGTTACACAGGAAATCTGGAAATCTGAAACCATTAGATCATTTCTGGAGAACATGTGATATGGAGAAACAGATATTTGACTCTGAACTACAATTAACATTACACAGCATAGTGTTGCAAATGACTGCGTAGTTAAGACTCTGTAAAGTACGTATATGACAGATCTCATCTGTCCTTTCTCAGTTTCATTAGGTAAAGAGAATGGCATAAGACTTTACATTCTTTACATTCTTGCAGCATTAGCCTATTCAAGATTCAAGACATTTTGGTATTCTTTGTTACTAGTGATGAAGCATTATTCGTTTTAGAATGCCAGATGCATAACGTAAATTCTACTCAGTAACTAAAATAGCCATAATATTGTGCCAAAAACATCAGAAAATTAATGATAAATATTTTTATACATATCTGTGAAACTGCTATGTTATTAAAACGGGTGGTTTTGAAAAGAAAGCATAAATAACGTATCACAATTTTCCATACACATATATATTTATGCATACATGTATATATATGTTAAATCTCATATTAAGCTCAATTTTGATTTGATTTGATGAATATTGTGCAGTTACAGTATAAAATCCCATGGCAACACCTAAAATTTCCAAATGCACTGAATGCACAAAAAAGAGTCTAATAGTTGTAAGATACACGAAAATACAAATCTATCTTTTTCGTTGATATAATTCCATTAAATATTCTAACATATTACTGATAAAAATTTATAGCTAATACCTAAAATTTGCTACACCAGCACATCAGATGTGATAACAGTTTGTATTAATTATTAACAGATTAAAATAATAAGCTATATTCCAGGATGGAGATCTATAAACCATGCTATAAAAATATGAAAAATCAGTCTACATATATTATAAAAGTTAATGTAATATTACGAAGAACAATAAGTGAATTTACAATGTAAGACAAAATTAAAGCATTAAAATTGTTAAAAGATGAATTAAATCAATCTAATTTACTTACAATGCTAAAATAATATTTTTAAAATTTTCCTTTTATGAATGCAAATTGGATCAAACATAACATCGCAAACATTACACACTGAACAAAATTGTTTCTAATATACAGCTTAAATACCCAATATTGTAAGCTGCATTTTCTGTCCATAATAATAACATTTTTATGTCAATAACAATAGCATTTTCTTCAAAGTATTGCATATAATGATGTATACCGTAATACCGTTACTGTTACATATTTCAGTTAAGTACTTTTCATGGAAATCTTACCTTTAAAGTAAATGCTAAAAGAAATTACATTCAGTTCTAAATTAAAATGATGCCTGACAGTTATTTCTCAATTAATGTATTTAATCAATGTATATTCACATGATATACTTGTACTGCGATTTCAGGCATCACCTTTCCTTGTTATATTTATTACATATACATGAACCTGAGTACAGATAATATTAATTGAAACCAACAAAGCTAAAACAGCACTTGGAGCTTTCTGCTAGTATGAAAAGGGCATAGTTCAAAATTATACTAATATTTTTTTTAAATCGCCTTAAAAGAAAAAGGAGAAATCAAATTTATTCTTTTTGTCAAATATGTATTTTATCTACATCAAATATATTAATTTGATTCATATTTTAGATTTATTTGCTTGCATTCTTAAATATATTATGCAAATTTGCATTAGTTATTTTTATACATACATTATTTCTGTTATAGTTAGCAGATCTGATATACCCACTATCCCCACTATTGCAAGTTTTGCATCTAATGGTTCTGTGAGACTAAAGGTGCATCCAAGAGATAATACGAGGTTTAACAAACAATAATAACATTTATTTACAAGAAAATATATGAAAACTTCAATCAATTAGAGATATATTATTAGGCATCTCTACCTTCCACGTCCTACACCTTTAGCATCCTGCCTGCCACTGGCTATTGGAACGTACACAGCGCCCTCTAGCCGAATGGCGCAGAAAATACGTAACAGCAAGCATACTTAATGTATTTTGGTAAAAATTCTTAAACTATTTCCTTAAATATTATGTAATTAAACATAAAAACATGCTGTATATATCCACTGCGAAAGCAATGATTGCAAGTATGCATAAAAACACACACACCTATACATATTCCTATACATATATAGTGAAATCTTCCTTAAGCTTACAACATTGAATTTGACTAAGGAATAAAATGCACACTATACATACAAAACTAAAAGTAGCAAACA
This sequence comes from Stegodyphus mimosarum, assembly GCA_000611955.2. Classification (NCBI taxonomy): domain Eukaryota; kingdom Metazoa; phylum Arthropoda; class Arachnida; order Araneae; family Eresidae; genus Stegodyphus; species Stegodyphus mimosarum. Next base: position 307,206 of record KK118550.1, read on the forward strand.
GCTCCTTTAATGCAGCATAACAGAACTAAAATGTATAATTTTCAATTTGAACAATTACTGATGAAATTCAAAATGTGGTTAATGTATAACTCTTACAACACGATGTCTCTTCTTTGCCCTACCAATAATTAGTACGTAAGTGGGAACATAAAGTAATATATAATATTTGTGTCTACGCACTGTCTAGAGTCATTAGATTATTTTTAAAGCAAAAGATGGGAAAACTGTGCAGCTCCCTTGCCGAGACTCGAACCTAGATCTCTCGAATGCTTGCTATCATAACACCACGAAGGCATGCAGAAAGAAGGCAGGAAATACCTTATATACATCGCTTTTAAAAGGCGACTGAGGATTAGAAGACCTAGTCGAAAAATCCCGTGGTGACGAATTATTGTCCACTACCTTTTAGTTCGGGCGCCACTGCAGAGTCATTAGATCGTTTTGAAGTAGAAGTTATACTTTGAAGGAATGCAGAAAGGAGGGAGAAAAGTCTTATCAATGGTTAAAAAGAATTGGATTATTAAATATATGTTATAAAAATAAAAAAATATTCATATGATAATGAGCAATGCATGCTTTAAACAGATTTTGTTGAATGGAACAACAACGTACGCTCAACAGCATGGAACTTCTTTAACATCATGTTATACAGACTCTGTAATTTTTAATCTCTTGAAATGTTCACGCCACACAAATAGATTATGCCCAGCACCGTGTATCGTGATGTTTGTTTTAGGTGTGATGATGATAGAATGATCTTAGTAGTCAGACGTATAGTAATTTCGCGTACCCAAGGTTAAGCTCCTGGTCTTGCCGTATCATTGTGAGCTGTCGCTAATCCAAAAACTGACGAAACCCAGTTATATTTACTAAGACAGTTGTTTCATTATTCCATCCTAGACTGAGCCCGACACTGAGTTTTCGAAACCTGCTAATGTAGAAGCCTTCTTCCTGTTCTTAGCGATAAACATTTATTCCTGCGCTTCGAAAGTAGCTTCCACAGCCTTCGTCATAGCAGCCGACATAATCCAGTTGTGCTCACTTGTCTGCAATACGGTGAGCGCCGACTGGAAAGCGAAGCCCGGGATATATGTGCACAGGGTTTGGGAATTTCAAGTCACCAGGCACTTATTAAATGATCGTGGAAATAGTAGCAGCAGCCAACAGTAGCATCTGCCTTTAAACGAGTCTTCAGTAGTAATGCCATAAGAGCACTTACTATTCAATTGCGAAAGAATGCGAAAAAAGCAAATGCCTCGAGGTCTGCAAATTCCCGTTTCTTAGTCAGTACAGCTAAACCGACAGTTGAGCCTCTTAAATAATGAAAAAATTCCACAATGCCTAAAACAACCAATCATAAAATTTCCCCAGTTTATCAGAAAACTTGAACTGAAATGAATTCGTGTCTGATGAAATTGCTTACTCATATTATAAGAAACAAGTTGGCGAATAACTCTGTCGCCTATAGAAACTCATGAAATCTCTTAATTAGTTTCATAAAAATTGCAGTAATTCAAAAATGTGTCGACACAACGAGCCACTTTCCCTTAGTATGTCGTCCACGAACGTGTCACTCTCCCTAGGCAGATAGCCATCGAGTAGTTTGCCATAATCAAATAAATTAAATCAAACCTCTTTGAATGCCCTAGGGAAGGCATCCGCCTTCGTATGTAGACATCCCTTATGTGCTTTGTCTTAACAATTCAATCACTAGCACTCCAAGTTCAAACAATTTAACAAAAGCATGTGAGTTCACACACAGAGCATAGCATCAAATAATATTTTTTATTGTAGCAAGATTTCTAAACCTTTTTTTTTTTTTTTTTGTTTTTCCTTTTATACCCATCTCATCCATCATAAGATGTTAAAATGCAAGAAACATTCAAAATCAATATTTTTTTCGGAATATTTTGTAATTCATTTTATTAAATCTGTTAAAAACGAAATATGAGAATTTCTAGTTATGACAATAAAATTGATTCGAATTTTAAAGAAATTTTATTTAAATAGTAATATTTAAATATACTAATAAATTTTTTGCTGTTCTTAAAGTATGTGAAAGTTTTCCTAACTTTTCAGGCCCACAAAAGGCCGAATAGTAAAATCGCTCGTTATTCAATCTGGGTTGAAAACTGGTAAACTGGTTGGCTGTCCGGCAGTTTTTGTTTTTTTCCCTCTATGTAACTGAATAATAATTAACTTTTAAAATGTAATCTATAAAGGCATTTCTATAATTAGGAAAGTATCCTCGCTTAATTTTGTCATAAAATCCAAATAAAATTCTTAATTATGAGTCGCAGTACATCCAAATCTAGAACGTGCCTATACTTAAACAGCAAGAGGATTTAAATCTAAAACTTTTAAAAATATTATATATATATTAAAATTTCAATTTTTAAACAAGGCTTGTTAAAAATATTTGTATTCATGTTGAAAATTTCTGAAGTATGCTCTAATTCAATGGTCTCTGACTCATACTCTTCGCGGATAAAAGGACGTTCTGGAAACAGCTAACGGGCCAGAATGTTTAGTTCCTTATACGAAATAAAGGAAATATTGTAATCCCGAAAAATTCCGGGTATCATATTTCAACGAAAATATCCATTTTGACCGCTGTCGAACGCAATTAACGATGTTTTAGCGTGATATCTGTACGTAAGTACAGAATAAAGAACTGTTTTCCCCCAAACAAATTATAAAACTTATCTGAACTGGACTCTGAAGAGATTTTTTCGTGTTTTACGTACGTACGTATGTTTGTATATATCTCACATAACTCAAAAACGAGTAGCCTCAGAACGTTGAAGTTTTGTGTATAGGACTGCTTTAATATGTAGTTGTTCACCTTCCTTTTTGCTTGCAATCGGTTAAAGTTCGGTTGCTTGCAATCGTTTTCTTATCTTTCGGTTAAGGTTTTATTCCGTTAGTTAATCTGCACGCAATAGTTGTATAATTATCAACAATTTTAAAGTTGTTTAAGTGCGGCTAAGCCTAATTTCTTTTCACCATAGCAGCCATAATTGTTTACATTTGAAACTTAGCTGAATAGTGAACTCAGTTTCTCCACCTTCTGTGTCTTTTTGTGAAACCAAAATGAACCAAAATTAAACTTTCATTTTTATGCACCGAAAAATCTGCCTTGTTGCAGGCTGGCCGAATTGCTTTTTTTTTAATAGAAACTCTAATTTTAATTGTAAAAGCTGTTTTTTTAATTGTTTTAACTGTATTTTCTGTTTCATTTCTTTATTTATTGTTTTTATACATTTTAGAATTTTCAGTGAAGGTATTTTGTAGTTTTGTGCATTTTTGCCTTGTCGCGAACAAAGAACAGAATCAATTGAATGAGAAATATATCTCTAATGAAATTCGAGGAAATAAGTTTAAATGAAATGCAGCAATAATTGCGTATAATTTAACATTCTATACAAGGAAGTTATGCAATGCACACATTAGATTTTTAACAAAGTTTTTAAAAATTTATTAAGAAAATATATTTTAAATAAATTTTAAATTTTGGTTGCTAAGTGTTTGTCAAAATACGCATGAACAATAATAATAATATCGCAAAGGGAGAAAAAATCAAGTTTTCATTCGTTTTATCGATTTGAAATAAAGTTTTGTACGTGCAAAACATTTTTGTTGGTTACATTTTTAATTCAAATATATACTTCCGAATTTTGTATACATGTAAATAATTTAGTGACATCATCTGAAACTTGTAGTACCTCTTGTATAAGGCAACATGAATTTCCTCGAGAATGTGAAGCTCCGCTGGAAAAATAATGGTTATAACGACAGGTCCATTTAGAATTGACGTAAAGGCTATCTCGCTATTCATTATGACCCGGCCTCCGTATAACTGAAACTGGTCTAACTTATTATGTAACTGTAACTGTATCCGACCATATGTAACTGTGCAATTATTCCAGCAATTTCGAGAAATGAAAGATACTGGAAATTTGTCAGCGGCCAGGGAAAAACTATATAAGACCAGAGAGAACATCAGTTTCTCAGGTTTCAGTTCAGAGTTGTTTTCGGAGCATTGAGAGATCTCAGTTTAACTGCGCTGATTAGATGCGCTTTGCATTGCATTGTGTTTAACATTCTTAGTAGTTTGAAGTAGTAACTACTGATTGCGCTCTGCTATACTGACAAAAGCTGTGCGAGTGCTTTTCTGGAAAGTTCCAGAAGTGTAGTGGTTTTTTAGAAAAATAAATTTTATCAAGCTGCCATCGGCTCTTTGTCCATTCAGTCCATTATGAACTCGCTCGCACATAATAATATTGACAACTTAATATTAAATTTTCAGCTTACGTTTAATTAAAATAGTTTCTAACATGTTTAATTAATCGTAAATAATTTACTTTAATTTACACTGGAAAACACTAAGAAAACTTTCTTAACTTCGCAGAGAAATTTTCCGAGTAGGACGAAACTTGAGAATAAATAATAATAACTTAGTCTCTTTCTATTATTTATTAAGTTTCTTTTCCGAACCATAACTGTGTTTCTGTCTGAATAATTATCAACTTCTTTTATTTCTTACTACAACTTGACACTTAATAGTATTTAGGTTTTTATAAAGTCTGCATACTTGCAGAGAAAGTATCTTTATCACGGATTTTAGATGCTCATACATTAATAGCGTTTTACTGGTAATGAAAATTATGTAAACTGGAACTTAAAATAATTAAACTCTTCAGATCTTTTTAACACTGCATTTGCAATAAATTCATAGTTGAAATATATTCGCGGGCATAAAATCGCTTCGGGGCCGCATGCATTTTGCGGGCCACCAATTTGTGACTACTGTTCTAATTAGTGTAAAAAAGCATTACAGTTTTTAATACATTTTAATCAAATGTTTAATAACGTCAGTGTTTTAATAGATTAAATCATGTCATTACTAAAACATGTTTCATTTTAATTAATATTTGTAAATATAAATATAGATTTTAAAACTGTATTTTTTGCATGCCACTGATTATGGGAGATTACATGATAGATAAATACGCACGCAGACTATGTTTCCATTTTTGAGGTAACCGTAATTCTACTCTCAAATATTTATCAGCTTGATTTATAATGATATGACTCACATTCAGTTCATTTATCAACAATAAATGCTTAGAAAAAGGATTGATTAAAATTAGCCATCGCAATTACATCAATGCATGTAAAACAAGCAGAACTGATTTTAAAATCTAATGTATTAGGCATTCTTAATCATCTCAAACCTATTCTTGTTGATATTTATAAATATTATATACTTAATTAAAATTCTTTCAGTTATATTCAACAGATCCTCCTACTGAGTTTCTTTTTGAATTTCAGATATCTAATTTTGAGATGTCTAATATCTCTCCTTTCATCCACATTCTAGTCTCACGCAATGAATTTAAAACAGTTCTACTTCTGCCTTGCGAACTGTCCTTAGTTTGCCTTCTGCATCATTCTGAATCATTTTTTAAAGTAAGTAACTTATTTATTTATTCTATCGTTTTCAGTTTAGCGATGTTCTCGAAGATGCTGTCGCTCTAAGTCGACTGATTAAGGATCATGAAATATTTAAGGGATGTTGCCACTAAAATGTTTATCGCAAACAGATGCTTTATGAAAGCTCTCATCCTGTGTTACAGTTTAAGGTTCTAAGATATTAAATAATTTTCATCTCAACATAGGACCTTCTTTCTGTATTAGCGATTTTAGGAATGGAGCAACTGCTCCATTATATCCTCCTATTAGCTACAAAATTTCACATAGTGTGCAGGGCTTCAACATTCATTGTCTTTAACTCTTCTAACTTTTACATTTTATAGAGATGTTCTCGAAGACGCTGTTCTAAATATGAGTTTTCAACTAGTGGCTGAGCAGTAAAACCGCTGAACACTGGTAGCTCGACTGAGGTAAAAAAAAATGGTGAAAAGCCTGGCTGCATTGGAGGTTTCGCGGTTTTCTACACACTTAACAATTTAAAGTGTACATTTATCATCATTTAGAGTGCCAGATTCCTTTAAAGATTCCTCCACAAAAGCATTTAGGATTGAAAAAGTTCAATATGCGTTCTTACAAAGCCTCTGAATATGTTTCAAGTAACGCATTATGAATTTATTGCTCTGCTTTTTCCAGAGTTTATTGTTACTGAATATTCCTAAATTATTATTGTTTAAATTTAAATTAACAAAATTTTCGCTATCTAAGGTGTCCCTTAATGTCTATATCCCTTGAATTATACTTCTCATAAGTTATAAAAAATTAATTCTTCACTAAGTCATCCATTTAATCAAAACGGAATTAAATTCTTACGTGCTACTTATCTTACATTAAATTTCATGAAGCTTTGGAAAATCAAAGAATTTTTTTTTCAAATTCAGTGGCAATTTGTGTATAAATGTACAGCTGTAATACATTTAATATTTTTGTGCAGTAATTCTCGGTAGACTTTTATGCTTGGGTGCAGATGAATCATACTTTTTATGGGCGTAAATCAGTGGCACAAAACTGTAGATTGTAAATATTGTTGTTTATATTTTACATTAAGGTTCTTGAAGATAAAAATGCTCCTTTTTTATAAAAAAACACAATTTTTGTAATCATAATTATTCGATTATGTACGAAATGGCTCATTTTAAGAAACATTTTTTATCTCATTTACAAAAATGCTTAACTTTAAATTCAGTCAAGCTCGAAAATATAAATCTAAATCAGGTAGGGAAATTGAACCTGAAATGTAAACACCTCGTTTCAAGATTTTTGATAGCGTTTATAATTGGATTTCAAGATTTTTGATAGCGTTTATAATTGGATAATTCATCATAAGTTGAAAACTATTTATCATTTTATTACTGCTTATTTTAAGAATTTTTCTTTAATTTTGTCCAAAAGTCAAATATTTTATAAATATTTATTAACCATTTAAGTTTCAAGACTTAGTGCTACAGTTAAAACATATTTAGTATTAAAGACTAAACTGATATTAAAATTTTAAATATAATTAAATTAAAATTATTAAGCATTAAAATTTTATTGATTAAAATCAAACTAAATTTAAAAAAATTAAAACTTCATTAACAACTGAATAAACATAAATTTATCAATTACAGGTAATGTATATGCTTTTTGGATTTAGTTTAAGAACCATGACATTTTGTAAAAAATTTACTAAATTTTCCAAAAAATATTTTTTAAACTTTTTAAAACGTTTTCATGACTGTCTTGTAGATATAGGTTTTTCTTATTTTTAAGAACAGCATAGAGCACTCATTTATATGTAAATATCACAATGTGTACATATTTTTGTGAAATTAACATGTCCATGATTTTCTTAGTGTAATTTTAAGTCAGCAATGATAAAAATAAATCATATGGATTAAGCTTCTTTATTATTTCTAATTTGCATCTTTGTCAAACAGTGGGAAACGAATTCGAAGGGAGTTCAAGATGAAAATATGACTAAATAACTTATCTACCAGTGGTAAAGCCCAGCATATGGGTATGCTGAACCTTTATAGAGACCATAGTGGGCAACAGGGGCGATAGAGTGGGCAGCATAAGAGATAGCGGGGGCTGCAGCGTAGGCAGCTAAAGCGGGTGCTGGGGCTGCAGCATATGTGGCCAAGACGGGAGCTGCTGCTGCGTAGGTGGCCACAGCTGGGGCAATGGAAATAGCCTTATTGATGGAAACTGCAGCGGGGTCTTTGGGCTCAACACCGGGTTCGTTGCTCTTGATATCTGCTCGGAATCCTGCTGCATCGGCGACGTAGTTGACGATACGTTGACGACCATCAGCATCCCTCAGGCCATAAGATCCGATTTTGTTACCAAAGGCATCACCAGCTTCTTTTCTGAAGGATCCTCCGGAGAGATGACCTTCATCATAACCAAAGTTATAGTTACCAATGCTCTAAAAAACAAAATTTATCATTGCAATTTTTCACCAGATAAATAAGAAAATTATATTAATTCACTATTTGCACGCATTTCCAAGCAAGTATTCTGAATTTAGTCATTTTGCTCATCACTAATGAATTTACAGCGTTCCACTGCGCAAGTATTTTTGCATTGAAAGAATGAGAGGTACTTTACCTTTCCCATTATTCAACTAATAAATTAAAACTGTTTCATTTACTTTTGCTAAAGTAGGTTTGCAATAATTTTTCTGCGGCTGAATTGGAATGTCCATAAAATAATTCATTGCAAATATTTATACAGTAACTTAGTAAGTAATACAAATTATTTAACTGTATTCCTATTTTGAAGAACTAATAAAATTAATAACTTCACGTTAAGGAAGTAATAATGTTATATTTCAATTTAAAAACAAAAAAAGAGTAATTATCGTTTAATGTATGTAGTACTAAGCATTTTAAAACTCTAAGTAAAAATAAACATTGGCAATTTAGGCATAAACGATTCATCACTTACATCTTGAGCTCTGTACTGTTTACTGGCTCCTGTGCTCAGAAGTGCTGGTACAGAGTAGAACCCAGTTGCTTGACTAGCGGCAAAGAGAGCGAAGAGGATGATAATAGCCTGAAAAATATCCAGTTGTTTATGAATACTACAGCAAAAATATTACGTCAACCAATACTATTAAGTAAAACATCAAGAATAAGACTAAGAGTAAATCATAATTTTAAAGATGTACCACTTTCTTTGAAAGTTTTTTTCGAAACCGTTCACTTACACTTGCTTTGTGATAAACTTTGTCTCAGGGGTCACGGAGCGTTTTTTGAATTATTTATTTTTAAAATCTGTTTAGTTTAGGAACTATTTTAATAACGCATATCTTTACACATTAAAATTTAGATACTTAGGCACTCTATATTTCGTGACCTCATAGCAAAGATAATTTTTTTAGTATTAATAATTTTAAAAAATTTTTCAAGATAATTTTTTATATCCTTCACTTTTTATTTCATTTTCTATGCACATGTTTTATTAACATACATAATGTAACATTTTGTATACATGGCCTTTATTTTGGCGAAATGTGTTTTTGTAATCACCGTCGATTATATCT
>KK118550.1:322015-365924 GCA_000611955.2 Stegodyphus mimosarum
AAAAAAAAAAATAATAATAATAATAATAATAATAATAATAATAATAATAATCCAAATGGATTCGGGAGCTGTCCAAATGGATATTTTTATTAAAATACGATAACAGATATTTTTTGCGATTACAATATTTTACTTCCTACAAGAAAGTAAAAATTTAAAAAAAAATTAAAACAAACAAACAACACAAACATAATTCAATAACTGTGAAGTAATACTTAAAGATAAGATCTATAAATGAGTTTTCAAGTGTACCTGGATAGTTCGAAGATACCATGTTAAGATTAAAGTTATATTTCTCCCGCCTTCTTAGCATGCCTTCGTGGTGTAGTGGTCAGCACGCTCGGCGCGTATTCGTCAGGTCCGTGCTTCGAGTCCCGGTGAGGGTATTGCTCATTTTTTATCTCTCCTGCTTCGAAATAACCTAATGTCTCTACAAAGTGCTTCAGGAAATAGGATGCTTTAAACATATTCGAACTCATTGCGGGTAAAACGCTTTGTAAAATAATATGTTTATTGTTCATCTAAATACTTCCATCATTATTTGCAAAAATATTTCCATGCGTGTTCAGTTTGAGGTATGCCTAATCTGATGATGATGTACTGAATGAATTAAGTTGGCGTTTCTTCGTTATTTGAAAATAGTCTGTGATGTTGAAACTCTTTTGCTTTTCTTTTAATAGTAGGCTAGACGGGAAAGTGGTTTGCGCCTCTGAATGCTGTATCGAAGGGCCCGGGTTCGAATTCTAGATAAAACATGGATGTAAATTATCTGTCCTTTCACAGGAGGCAACGGTGGCCGACTTATTAGGTGCCTCCCTAATAAAGTGACCAGCGCTTCTGGCCTTAGTAGTGGCCAACGCCTCTTAATGGCTATGCTCGCCATTTTGAATAAAAAAGAATATCTTTTCATAGCAGCGTTCTGCTCGCTCTTTCATTCCTTCCTCACCTATCTGAACAGCTTCTCTCTCTTCTCGGCTTGAACAATTTTTTCCATTGACTGATTTTAAAATTTTATTAATTTGGGTGAAAGAAAATTCTCAAACTGTACGATCATCATGAAATGATCAACAAGCAAATGAGCCCACCAGACGAGAATGCGAGTGGAGATGTACAGCGACTCACTCTACATGCCCACAATGCATGATAGCCTCAAAATTCCAGCGATTTTTCCCTAACTTTGTTGCTAGCTCCGGCTAAACCGTAATTACTGTTCCAAAATTCTTTTTATTATATAGTGTATATCTTCATCTCTTAAGCGAAACATAAACGAGCTCTGTATATTTTGTAGTTTCGGAGATCTAAGCATTTCAGTAATCCACAAAAGCGTCATAATTTTTCTTTCCACAGTCCACCATGGAGGAACGTGTCTACGTTAAATATATTTTCACTTATAGATACAAAGATTTGCGCATATATTTAAAATAGTGAAAATATGATTTTTTATAATAACTACGTAAAAGCAATCAGTACGCTTGCTGCACGGAAGTATAGCATAATACTGACAAATCATAGTTGTCATAGAGCCCACTAGGGGCGAAGCGGTAAAATCTCTGAGTACTGGTAGTTCGACCTGGACTCGATCCCAGGCGAAAGGGTAGGCCGCGTTCGTGCTTTTTCCCGTGTGTAACGTATATACGTGCCAGTTTTACTTAGAATGTCCTCCACGAAAGTATACGCCTTCTTAGGCAGATAGTCCAAGTGTGATTTGTCATAATCAAATAAATCAAACCAAACCAACCATAGTTATCACAAAGTCATGGCATACAGTTAATGTTTGTACAGTCCAGAAGGCATTATTGAATAACTACGGACACCTCGTTTAGCTCTTACTGCATTGCTTACAGTTAGAAGTATTACATATGACCAAATGAGTAACGGGAGATGTGAGCATCATCCCTCTACCATATGGTTATCTGAATTACGAGTGAAGTTATATTGAAAAATAAAGGAAAGTCTAGATCCACGTTTCTTTTACTGTAATGATCAATTAACTAAATTGACGAATTGTTTGGACGGCGATGAGCAGCAGCGTATGAACTTTTAAGCAGTCATTCAGAACACATTAGTTTATAATAACATCAGTAATAGGAGCTTCTTGAAGAGTGTTTATAACAGTTAATTTTACGTGGTTATTATTAATCTTTACATTTAATTACATTTATTTTACTTTCAAAGACGTTTTGTGAAGTCTACAAGTGCGTAAAATTTAACATGTTCGTAACTTTTATCTTTATATAAAATACCTGCGTGTATTTAGTGATGTAATTGATAAAAAAATGAATTGAAAGACATGCAAATTTTAAAAATTCAAGATGCTTTTAAATGTTTCCTGATATTTGTGCTCTACATGATGTAAGCCTCCCAAATTCATCTGTAAAAGGACCAGAGTAATTTACTTGCGTTCTAACATACGTTGATGTTAACATGAATATGAGGTTGAAAAAATAGCTAAATTGGTAAAAGAAATTGTTTTAAAATTTTATTCGATTTATGGATTTTCTAATCATAGAATGGCAACTTCTATGACAGTTTCTTCCTTTAAAACGATAGGAGAATAATATGTGAATATCCAGACTTAAAAAAGGAAAAAAAAAGATGCTATCAACTCCGTTTCTTAAGCATTAAATCTGCTAAGAAATTTGTATAAAACTTTCATTTTCAGCGTATGCCGTAAGAACACAATGCAAAATAAATAACTAAATTTAAAATATAATCCATTTTTTCAGTTTTTAATCACAATTTGTTGCAGGTATCGAAAGAAGTAATTCGTTGAAAAAGAAATGACAGTTACTTAATGTTAGTTAATGTTACTTAATGTTACTAAATATCTTATAAAACCCATAATACTGATAGTTTTTAGAATACTCTAAAGAAAGACCAACGTATGCTTTTATCCGTTAAAAGAATATACAACTATTCAACCGAAACATAAAACATTTGCCTTCGAGAATTTATTTTGCGTGTGTTTGTTTCTAAAAAAGAAAGACTATTTAAGTAACTTTCATGTTTTAAATAAGCGTAATGATCCATTTTACTTCATTTTTAGTTTTGACATGTGAGGGCAGCATTCTTTCGCAATCAAAACGTATCACTTTAATCATTTGCTACCTAAATTCTGCGGAGCAGACGAGGTAAAAAAGAAAATTATTTTTTGATAATTCATCAACACTTTGTTATCTGATGTAACCGCTTTCACAATATAGAACTTTTGTTCATTAAGAAACAATTCATTGAAAGCTTAAATTGCAAAACGCAGTGTGATGTTGTACAAACTACCATTATCTTTGGCTTCAGGCGTAAATGATCGATAACATTGAAGTTCTTTGATGACGCTTCTTTGGGAGGTGTTAATGTCACGAATCAAATGAAATAACAAATTAAGGAAAATGGCTTTTTTTAAGAAATTATTTCTTTTTTCCAGTTATGCGTTTTCGGAAAGTTTTGATAACAGAAAGAACCTTAAGGCCTTTGAGTGATGAGATTATGTTGAAAGTCTCAGTATCCTCATTAGTATTTTGCTGACAACTTTTGATTACACTGTGGGGTTTTACTTATTTAATTCCAATGTTCAATCTCAAAACCCCACAAACACTAACAAGCGATTAATCGCTTAAGTGTGTGAATAAACACGTTATACTTAAGAAGGATTAACTACCCTTTATTTACAATCAATTACTAACTTGGAACTTACACAAAGCCTCCACTTGGGCTTGAACTTAAATAATTGTGAAATTAAACTAAACTAAGCTTAACTAAAGCTATCTAAAAGATATAGCCGAAGCTATCAGAATTCTAAGTAGTTGGCCCCTAAATATTAATTAAATCGGCGAAGCCAAGCAAGAGTCTAAAGTATGGCCAAGCGTAGTAGCTAAGAATGTAGCTAAATGGCAAACGTGCGCTAGTCAGGAAAATCAGACTTTCTGTGTAGAAGTCGGTGAAGCATCTACTTAAATAGCACTTATTTGCATTAATTGCGTTTCTGAAATTACATTCTGGCAAAATATTTTAAGCTGAAATTAGAATAAATAGGAAAGAATCATAACTTAAAATGACTGTTAATAAACTTAGGATAAACCTTATAACATGCTGCAGCTAGAAATCGGTAGACCCCAGTATTTGTTGCATGTATGAGTCGATCGAGAAATATAAATCTGCAAGCATTATTTTTTGTAACTGATATAATGCGATAAAATATTATAGTAAAGTAAATAAAGCTCGAAATTATGAAACGTTTAGATAGACTTTTCCAATGCCAATAATTTTGATTCCAACGTTTAAAGAAGGTTTTCTTAAGTATCTGTATTACATAAACAAGAAATGCTTAGTTGATAATCAGAATGTAGTGGGCGTATCATTAACACTGCTGTTATCATTCTTAAGAATAGTAAGAATAGTAAAATAAGAATAGTAAGAAAATATAAATAAACCAATACTTATGAAATATAAGTACTGTATATTTCGGCGTATAAAGCGGGCTTTTCATATAAGATATGAGATCGAAATTTACGTGCGCGCGTTAAACGCCCTGTATACAAATGATAAATTAATAAACAAGGAAAAGATGAGCTTACAAAAATTAGATTTCTATGTGTACCTTAGTGTTGTTTATTTAAACGAAATGACATATCTTGTGAACTAAAAAATTTTCATTCATTATCGGGTAACAAAAGCTCGTCGTATTCGTCTTCCGTTGCCTCTTCAGGTTCATTATCGAATTCTGTTTCATCTTTACCATCACTGATATTCTGATCCATAAATAAGTAATCATATTCCGTTCCACCTATATTATTAGAAATACCACATTTTTAAAATGACTTTTGAATTATTTCGGGTTTAATTTCATTCCATGCTTTTATTATCCACTCACTCACTATTTCTTGATTGGCGTCAGGTATTTGCGTCCATTGTAAATCTTTTTCACATTCTAACATTCACATATTCCACTGTCGTTTTAAGTTTTATTTGAAAGTTTTATTGATGTACTCATCTAAAGGCTGAACTAATGGCGTTTATCCGCCTGGAATAACTGCCACGTCCGTATTAAACTTTTTTAATAATTGCTTCGTATTATCCGTTAGATGAGAGCTGAATATGTCCCAGACTGAAAGATTTTTTGGATTCTTTAAGGCAAAAGCACGCTTTGCCAAACATTTCTTATCTACTAATGCACACCGTTTTCATCCATCCATCTTTTCTCGTGAACATAAATGAAAACAACATTTGGGAAATTAGATTTCGGTATCGTCTTTCTTTTAAAAATAACCGCAGGTTTTAATTTTTATACCATCAGCTAAACAGCAAAGTACTAGAGTGAGGTAAGATATTTCGTGGTTTGTTGTTTTATGTAAACCGTTTTTATCCTTTAACATCACTGACACATATATTGTATTCTTTATTGTTATCAATTTAGTATACCATTGTTCTAAAGGCTGGGGAAAATCTTCGAATGAGACACTTCAACAAATAAGAACATCGCATATGTATCTCATGCTTCTTCGTAAGGAAAAGGGTGCGCGTTATACGGCGAAAATACCTTAAAAATAAAAAAAAAATGAAGTTTGAAATCATAGGTGCGCGTTATCCGTCGGAATATACGGTATATATTATTTACTGAACCTGAAAGCTAGACATAATCAGTAAATTTCTGCCTTTGCTTTGAAAACTTCTAATATGTTTAGAATCTGGTAATGCTCAATCATTTTTAAAAAATTTTCATAAATTTTGCTACAGATGTAGGTAGAATTTTGTGGATGGGGACTTTAGAAATAAAAGCCGCTTAATGTACTTTTTCAAATCATTCGTCACCAACATATTCATTGGGAAACAGACAGAATATAAAATGATAGAAATGTTTTGAGTTTCCTTCTTTTAAGCAAGTGACTGAGAAATGAGAATCGTCCATGATCGAGGTAAATGACGTAATCTAATAAGTAAGACCGTCTACTATCATCATTATGGTTCAGAAAAAATTACTGCTTACCTAAATGCAGCTCTGAGTATTAAATAAGACCAGGGGTCTCACTTTGTTTTTGGTCTCATGCACTACTTTCACCACTGCTAGAAGTTTCATTTTCTCGCTTTTTTCTAAAATTTTATACGTTTTATATACGTTTTATAAATTACGTTTTATAAATACGTTTTAAAAATACGTTTTATAAATTTAAATACAAAAAATATACAAAGAGTTCATAAATGCCAAATCTTGAATAAAAATATTTTTTATATTCATAAGCTAAAACTGAATATTTGATAGATAAGTGAAAGGCTTAACTTATAAATAAAACGCTAACAATGAAATTCGCCTCAAAGGGGGCGAGATTTTCCCTAGTTGATAACCCCTGGTATAAATGTTTTAATAACTAGAGCTGGAGGTAGCACAAATCGTAATGTAAATGCGTCAAAATTTCCAACACTCATTTTACGGTCAAAGTTTTTTATTTTATTTTATTTTGTTTTATTTTATGAGCAAGTAAATCTTTAAATCTGATACATCTTAAAACTTAAAACTTAAGGTGAAAAAAAAATGAAGCCAGTTACAGGAGAAAGACCGTTAAATATTAAAATCCGGACGTTTATGTAAATAATTAACTGCAATAGAAGCGTAAATGGCTGTTTTATCAAAATGATGTGAATGTAAGATCGCACTAGAATAGTACGCATCATTACAAATATACACTTTTTCCTGGCATAAGAGAATCAATTTACAGACAAACCATTTCCTTTGCAAAATAGATGCCCACCAGCGGCCGAGTGGTAATGTCACCGAACACTGTTAGTTCTGACCTATCTTCGATTGCAGGCAAATGAGCTGGCTGCGTGGGAGCTTTCCTGCTTTTCCCCGTGCACAACGTAAATACGAGCCAGTTTTCCTTAGAAAGTCCTTTGCGAAGTAATCCCTGCCCTTAGACAACCAAACTATCTCACGAAACTAAATATTGGAAAAAAATAATTAATACTAATCTATAAAAACGATATCTGCGTATCTACGAACGCTACGCTTAATGTTACACCGTGGGACTTGTATCAGATAAAAAGTGAAACTTTAAAATATATTTTAAATTACATAAATAACTTAGATATCGATTTGAAAAGCTTGTTTTGTCTTGTTTGCAGCACTATGAAAGACAATTTGCATGTGTTATTTGATATTTTGATATAATAAATTGTGATAAATAATTGACATAAATGTGTAGAGACATTAGGTTATTTCAGAAACAGTTAGAAGGTATTTCTCCCGCCTTCTTCGCATGCCTTCGTGGTGTAGTGGTCTGCATGCTCGACGCGTAACCGAGAGGTCCGTGGTTCGATTCCCGGCGAAGGCGTTGCTCATTTTTCATGACTGATGCTTCCAAAAATACCTAATGTCTCTACACTGGCGACGGAACTAAAAAGGTGGTGGATAATGATTCTTCACCAGCGCGATTTGGCGATTGGGTCCCCAAAACCCCAGTCGCCCTTTAAAAGGGGGAGTATATAAAGTATTTCTCCCGCTTTCTTCGCATGCCTTCGTGGTGTAGTGGTCTGCATGCTCGACACGTAACCGAGAGGTCCGTGGTTCGATTCCCGGCGAAGGCGTTGCTCATTTTTCATGACTGATGTTTCCAAAAATACCTAATGTCCGAAATGTCCAAAAATACCTAATACCTTCTCTACAAAGTGAATGGTCCGGTGAAATGAAAAATGTGCAACGCCTTTGCCGGGACTCGAACCACCGATCTCTCGAACACGCTCGAGCGTGCTAACCACTACACCACGAAGCCATGCCAAAAAAGCGGAAGAAATACCTTATAACTGTACTTCGGACTACGTTGCAGTATAATTCGAGATAACAAATAACCGTATTACTGGTATAATTTGAGACATAGCGAGTTGCATCCTAGACCATCGCAACGGCATGAATATACAATAAAAATATTTCTAAGCATATTTTAGGTTCCTGGTGGACAAAAAACTCTTAGTCTATAAATAGAGTAGACACGTATGATTTTATACCGTAAAGAGTCATTTTCATAGTACAAGAACGTACACGAACTGTACAAGAACTCTTAGACTAAAAGCGAATTACAGCTATGTCTTGTAAGTATCCAGAGACAGGGAAAGGCTGTAAAGGACCCTTTTATTTTATTCAAATAAAAGTTAACAGATGGCACCACTCGTGCTTACAGAAGCCAAAGCTGCATCTTACCTAAAGTCGGCGTAACAAGCTTAATGAGGAGACAACACAAGGCCGCAGAATACTAGGAAATCAAATTAGCAACGTGAACTTCAGCAGGCAGAACATGCTTAGATTCTACCCTCTATAACCTTCCTTTAAGTAATCTCTTCTTTCTACCTTATTTGAAAGTCACGCGAGCTATAAAATTTACATTCAGAAGGCAAGGATGTAAATTGTCTATAAGAGGTAACGGTGGCCGCCTACTGGGTGACTCCAAGATAAAATGCCCACCGTTTCCTGTCTTAGTGGTGACGACAGCGTAAAAATGGCTAGTGCACGCCGTGAAAAAACAAATAAAAAAAATAAATTGCATTCTGGTAGGAAAATGGGTATGAGGGAGATAGGAAAGTTCATCAACACAAAACAGCTGGTTAAAGAACTCAGATGTGGCCTTATAACGGTATATATGCTCCCTAAAGTAGCATTTCCGTATTTCCATCAAAAAGTTTGTTTTTGCTATAATGGTTCTACTAAGTTTGTAGTAAAATAACATCCAAAGAATCAGGTGCAGAAACTAATAATCATCGGTAATAAACGTCATAACATAAGTAAAGTTGCAGTAGTTTAATTTCGAAGTTTAAATGAAATCTTATTCTTTAATTGCAGGGATTTATTTAGGTATCCACAGAACAGTACTGTAAATTACGTATATTACGCCAATTTATGTTGCTTATTATTAGATCCTATATCATTTGCATTAAATTTGGCTAAGCAAAGTTTTCATCCTGTTGAAGAATATGGCATGTCGTTTACTCTGAGACTAATACTTTTAACTATAATTGTAATTCCTTTTTTGACTTGAACAGTTGGAGACAAGATTTTAAGGAATACTAATTTTGGTATAACGTGATTAAAATAGCTTGAAATAATGGGGGAAATAGCAATAATAATTCATGTTATGAATGAATAATATTGATAAAAATAATCTAATATTTTTAAGAAAAATAACAGAAATTCATCAGGTGAGCGATTTTAATAAGACATATAATTAAATTGTATTCTCTTGTAGACAAGTAAACTAATTCAGTATAGTTACTAAACATTTAAAGTTCATGGTATAAATTATCTTGCAAAAAGTAAACGAATAGGTTTAAAATATTATGAAATACCCGAAATATGATATAAAACGTGAAACAATGTAATTACAAAACGGCGCCGATCGCCTACTAGATCTACCTCTCGAGCTTGTAACCTCTTAGACCCAGGCTTGTAAACAAAAGTTACAAGTGCTTGGTTTGCATACGTAAAAGAAGTGGAATATCTACAGTACGTACACAGTGTCATAAATCGAAGCTTTATAATGAGAAAAATACAATAGATTTTATTAATTTTTGGAACCTAAATTTTCTTTTTCAGTTAGCTCTGTGTTTCGTATATCACGAATTCGCATAACGAGAATCTATCTTAGAATTCTATGTATTGTGTATATAAGAGTTCCTTATATATACTTTCTTTCTATTTCTGATTCATATTTGTAATCCTAAGTTAATCCGAAAACAGCAGCAGTCCAAAAAGCACTTTTGGGAAACATCGAAGCTGAATTAAAAATCTTCGTCACAGTTAAAAGGAATAAAATTTTATGCATTCATTTTCTAGACTTGCCTTCCATATGCTGTATATAATCGTTTACATGTAAATTAGTTTCTTTCATCCAATCAACTAAAAGAGTTCCTCCCCTTTATCAACTACGTAATGTTTAATATCCAATGGACTCATGAGAATTTTACTTTGTTAGAAAATATAGAACTTCGCAGCGCAGAGCCGTAAGTTTTGTTTGACATTCATTAATTTTTCCGACTTTTTTAATCGAAAGGTTCTCAACCACGCAGTTATATCTTCATCCTACAAGCCGTAATACAAACATGGTTACCCTATTCTTATTTTTACAGGCAACGGGAAATTTACTATGTCCAGACACTTCACGGATGACGGCTGCTGATAAAGATATGAGTCAAACTGATAAATCAAAATGCGTGGTCCTTCAGCAACATTATAAATTATTCTAAAATCGCTATCAAACAAAAGATCATATTTAAGAAAGCAAGAAAATTATTCAGTTTATAATTTAAGCACAAATTTAATATTTGTTCAAACTAGCACATTTAAATTCAAGAATCTATTATAAAATCGTAATAATTCACACTATCAAAATATCAGCTAATTTAAAATTAAATAATTTTCCACAACTCAATAATCCACTTCAGTAATTGATACGTCTTTCTTAAAAATGAATTGAACATTACTTATTTCGTATCTTCTTCAAGAAAAATAGGAAACTTTGGAAAGTAAGAAATAAATCAATTTCGGAAATGAATTTTCAAAAGATAATTTTCTTCTGAGAATAAGAAAATCTTCATAATACTGTTATACGTTTTGTTACAAATTATTCATCGTACTTTAAGTTGTCGCATATTGCATCCATCCACAATACAAATAGCCAGAGTCTGTTACATTGAGCTGAAGCTACTATAAAGGGACGAAGCTAATAAACTGGAATAAGCGTACATGTATGATTATCCTTGACTTATAAGGTATTAAATAAAAGAGACAGGAGCTTATATATTGGAGTCTCACGCTCAGGAATTTGATTGTGGAGGGTGATATACAACAAAAATAGTTTAAAGTTTCGTTTACGCAGCGATTTTACAATCACAAGTGGTCTAAGCTTCGTTGCTAGGCAACTAGACTTGCTACGCCACAAAAGCTGGATTAAATTAAGGCTTTAAGGATATTGCCGAAAAGTTTTAATTTTTCAATTTTAAGCCACTTGGTATAAGAGCCGACCAATCACAGAGAAGGACACATTGTTCGACGGTTTAGCTGAATCAGCTGCACATTTACATATGCGCAACTTTCCCTTCCCTGATTGGCTACGGCTTCAACCTCATTAAACAGGTGTGAATATACTGACAGGTGTGAGACGGTTTTGTAGTCACTAAGATTCATGGCTTAAGGCATAAAAGTTATTAAGTCAGTTCCTGCCTTTTTAACATGATTCAAGCGATAGCGCATGCTAAATGTGTAGCTGACTCAAAGGAACCATCGAGTAATATTTTCTTCGCTGCGACAGAGGGGTTTTGACCCACTTGGCATAAAGCTTAAAAGTTAAAACCTTTAGGCAAAATCCTTAAACCAGTTTTTGTGACGTAATAAAGTCTGGTGGTTGCCTAGCATCGAAGGCTCGTATTAAACCACTTGTGACATTAAATCCACCGTCTCAACGAAGCTTAAGATTTTTATGTGAAACCAGAAAGGCCTTATGATCACCAAACTTTCGTCTGAATGAAGCCTAATGATCGAAATACTGAATCTTGAGCCAACACTAAGAAAGTTTTTTCTTCGATACATTATAAGGAACGAGTGAAAATGGTTGTATGCTGTGAGTATCCTTTTATAAAAGAGATCTTACATTCTGGCCAATACCGTATGATTTTGTGTTTAACACATAGCGCTCCCAAGAAAAAAAAATCTATCGCCGTTTTTGAGTTATGCATCTTTTTACAGTTCACCGAAAACTATTTTCGTTAAACTCTGAAAGCACGTTTTCAAAGCTTTTGTTAAATTTAAAATATGAACTTCGATTTCAGCTTATAGTTATTTTAGATGGGCTTTTATATTTAGTGCAATATTTAAATACTTTATATTTAGTGCAATATTTAAATACTTACTATAATTTCAAGCCTTGTTATTGATATACAGGTCTTCTACGCAGGTTATTTTTTTAAGTAAAGTGCTTTTGCGAATGCCATTTGAAACTTAAAACGTATGTGAGAATGAGTGTGTACATCAAATTTCAGGTGTAGGTATGTAAGAATGAATGTTATCCTATGCAAAGAACCGCGCTGTGCTATCAATCATGTCGTTATCTACACGATTCGCAGTGTGCCATTAAAGTGTTTAAGAAAATCGGGAATCTTTAGACTATGATGTACATTCAGTCATCCAGTTCTTGAAAGCAAGCAGCATGAAAGCTCCGGATATTCATCACGAAATATAGGAAGTGCATGTAACAAATATTTAATACCACAAAGTAGATTACTGATGTATGAAAATAAAGAATTTCATTTAACTTCAGAAAATTAATATTTTTTTTAACTATTTTAGCTCAAAAGGACTATCAAAGGTGCTATTAGTCTCAGAATGGTTTTTTGTGTCTCTTCATTCTAAACGGCGTATCATTTTTCAAATTGTTTCCACCAAATATAGCCGTCCTCTATTATTTTTAAAGAAATTAAATAAAGAATAATCTGCATGTAAATATGTATGTTTGTCGTACTGTGTAAAGACGACGGTACCTAGAGCCATCAAATTTTGAATAAACTAATCCTCCATTCGAACATGTGCACCTGGAAACCGAATTTTGAAATTTGAAATGGTTTTACCGTTTATTTCATATTTTGTAAATCATAATAAATTTTTTATTTACCAATTCAATGATTTGAGCAATGGCAAACACCTTTTGAAATAAAACAGTTTTATCTCCTGCGCACGATATTGTTGCCATTCGGAAAAATGTAAGATATTTATCTTTCCATTTTAGTTAACAATCTCGGCTGTATGAAAGCAATGTGTTGCCGCTGCCGGAAGTAAAATACTTTTATATATTCACGCCTCGGCACGCTGCCATTCAGTAAAGCATTCAAATTTTAGCTTGTATAGTATTATGTAATAAATTAAACGATTTAAAAGCAATAAACACAATTCTTAAATTAGTTGGACACACTGAAATCATTAAAACAGAACTAGTTAAAAAATCTAATTTTAAAATTAAACACATTAAAACTTAACTAGCGCTTAAGCTAGCTGCACTCATTGAAATCATTATAATAATCATTAATATTATATATTAATTATTCATTAATATTATTAATATTATATATTAATTAATATTATTCATTAATATATTAATTATTATCTATTAATTATTCATTTTTTTAGTCCAAAGGGCTAAAAAATAATCTAAGCTTCGTTGAGATAATAAAAATCATAAGCTTCGTTGAGACTGTAGTTTTAATGCCATAAGTGGTTTAAGCCGAGCCTTCGATGCTAGGCAACCAGACTTTATTACGTCACAAAAACTGGTTTAAGGATTTTGCCTAAAAGTTTTAACTTTTAAGCTTTATGCCAAGCTGGTACAAGAGCCGCCAATCACAGCGAGGAAAATATTACTCGACGGTTTCATTGAGTCAGCTACACATTTAGCATGCGCTATCGCTTGAATCATGTTAAAAAAGTAGGAACTGACTTAATGACTTTTATGCTTTAAGCCTTAAATCTTAGTGACTTTTTTTAGTCAGTAGGGCTATTAATTTCGTTTTGACATTTTGCGTTGATTCACTTTCTGAGTCGATTCAAGTTTCAAACTGTCGCCACCAAATATTAAAGCCCTGTATTATATTTAAAGAAATTAAATAATGAAGAATCTGCATAAATATATGTATGTTTCTCGCACTGTGATAAAACAACAGTAACTTGTGTCATCAAATTTTGAATAACGTAATTCTCCACCGAATATGGGCATCTGCAAGCCTTAATTTGAATCTGGAATTTGTTCTATTATCTATTTCATATTTTTAAAGTATTTATGAGTTTTCGATTAAGAAACTCAACGATTTCAAAGCAAGCAATGGAAACACAGTATGAAAAAAAAACATTTTATCTCCAGCGCGCGAGACTGTGTATCAGAAATTCTAAAAATATGCTCTTTTAAATATTTTTTGATATTGCTGTTGAATTGAATTTTATAGTTTAAGTGCGAAGAACGTTTTATATAATAAATAAAGGTAACACACCAAACGTTAAAAAACGCCCCTTTGGGCATAATATAAAATCTGAAAGCTTTCAGATTTTTTTAATTATAATTATTTTAGTATTTTTTTAAATAAATATTATAGTGTATTTAAAATATTCATAGCAACTTTTAACACTCTCTTCAGAATTTTAAAGGTATGTTATTTTAAAATATTTTGTGATTTTGCTGTTGAACTGAATTTTGTTTGGAGTAAGTGCGAAGAATGTGATATTTAGTAAATAGAGCTAACAGCATAAAAAGTTAATAAAAAAGGACCAAAAAATGCAATACCAGGCTGGTAGACTGCGAGATTTACTCTATGGTTGACATAGAGTAAATCTTTTAGGTGACCGTTAAAATCTGAAACCTTTCAGATTTCTTATTTTTACTTTTTTATTTTATTGCAATTGCAAAGCTTATTTAAGAAGAGCCCTCTTACTTTTAGTTTGACTACCCATACATCGCGGAAGAGACCCGAAACAAATTTCACTATCAATAAAATCAAAAAATTCAATTCAGTCAAATGATAGGGATGATTTTCACGTATTTAAGACAGTGAGGTTTCTTTTATTTGAAGCTGAATTTATCCATTGGGACGACTTTCTATTTTTGGTATTCTGTACTCAACAATTCTGTGGGAATAAAATGCCAATAAAAAGAAGTTTGCTATTTGGATATTAAAAGACTAAAAAGTAGACTGCTATTGTGACTAATCTCAGTTGCCTCACCTAATCAGAACATGCCCACGAATTTTATCCTGGAGAGAAGTACAATACTGCGTCTGGTCGTCGTCATGAGCCTTGGAACCATACAGGTGACAGTATCATAATGTTCAGTTCCCTTCTCCAATTTTGAGGCCAGCGCCCCCTGATGGTGGTCCAAGAGTCGCCCAATTCTCTTTCCTGCAGACTAACTGCACAAGATGACTATCGGTTAGCTAAATATTTAGAGTGCCACCACGCCTTAAAAACTGCACGTTTACAACAACCATTCTTTTTTCAGGATACGAGCCAGGTCTCATCTAAGCACTCAGTACCGCGCCACTCCGTACTGAATGATTGCACATGAGTGAACATTCAATAATGAGTGACACGGAAGTGTGAAAATTATCTTTTGTTTTCTTTGAACAATAATGTCAGACAAAAATATTTACATGTAGGGTTCTTCATATAGCTTTCTGTTTTATGGAATATAGAATTATAAAATTCTTCCTGCTGCTAATATAAAAAATAATCTTAGCGCTTAGATTATATAAATAAATTTTGTTGACTACACACGCGGCCGATCTCGACCCAACTGTAAAGGCATTTTGTGTTCGTGAGTATATTATTTTTGCAATTTTGTTGCATTCCGTTATTTCAGTTTTTGAAACTCATTTTATTTCAGATATACTTTATTACAGAATTTATCATACAGAGCAATAATCAAAGAAAGTTACTGTATACAAAGAATTGTAAAAAAAGATTTCAGAAATAAATGTTTCTAGCGCACAATAGAAGAATTTGGGAAAAAAAATTCTGTTTATGAAAAGATTCTTGCAGGTAGACTTTCACATTTTTCAGTCAAATCAGGATTCAGGGATTATATCGGAAATAAAATAACCTTCAATAAAATTGCTCAACTTTTTAGAGGTTTCCATAGACGAAAATTGAGTCCACGGAGAAGAAAAAAAGTCTGCAAGTTTTCAGATTTTATATTAAGATCAAAGGGGCGGTTTTTTTTATTTAAAGACACATATACGTTTCGAGAGTATTTGGGCTAACACCATCTTGGACTGAAAATATTTTAAAACAACAAATCTTTAGATTTGCGATAGACAGTCTGGTGCGCTGGAGATAAAATGTTTATTCTCTACAGTGGTGGCACAGCTCATTTTGAAATCATTGAGTTTTTTAATTAAAAATTTGTTAAAGTTTTACAAAATATGAAATAGACAATAAAACAAGTTCTAAATTCCAAATTAGGCTTTCCATGCGTTCATATTCGAGTGGAAGGCTACGTTATTGAAAATTTGAGGGCTCTAGGTACCGTTAGTTTTTTACAGTGCGAGAAACATACATACCTTCATGCAGATTCTTTTCTTTAACATTTAATTTCTTTAAATGTAATACAGGGCGATAATATTTGGTGGCAACAATTTTAAAAGTGATTCAGACTTTTATAATGATTTAACTCAAAATCTCGTTTTGAGACTAATTGCCCTCCTTGGCTATTGCCATTTAAGCTAAAAACTTTTCATAAACGAAATGAGTCATCTAGGCAAAATTTTGTACTTTTCAGTTTTTGTCTTGGGTTATATCGGAAATAAAATAACCGTCAATAAAACTGTCGAAAGCTTATGTTTTTGTAGGGTTTCATAAGAAAAAAGTTAATCCATGGGAAAAAAACACTTTTCCTAAACGAAATGAATCATGTAGGCAGACTTTTATATTTTTCAGTTTTTGTCTTATGTCATGTCTGAAATAAAATATTCGCTAATAAAATGTCCGAACTTGATTTTTTGTAAGGTTCCATAGGGACCCATATTTACCCTATGGAAACACTATTTTTCTCTTCTGTCCCGAAAACATTCAAAACTAACGGAGATTTCATTAATAAATCTTTCTATCATTAAAGACAGTAATGCAATTAAATTTTTGAAAACAGATTTTCAAAAGTTACGTTTAACGTAAGAAATTAAGAATGTGACTTTTAAGGTCCCATTCTTAGAACTGCTAAATTTCAATAATTTTCTACTAATATAATTCATTTTTAAACTCTTCTTAGAATCGATGACCTATATAAAAATATTAATTTTTTAAAATGCGTCATATGACCGAAATTGTAGGCGTTAAAGTGCTTCGTGTACAATTCATTTCTTAAATGAAAGAAGATTGGTGTATGATTATTTTCAATCAAGACTATTTACAAAAAGCCATATAATGGTACACAGAACGGAAACGGAAGGTTCGCTATTTTTTCTCTTTATTGTAAAATTTCTCTTCTATATTGATGTATTTTTTAATTTAGAAAACAGAGAGTAAAAGAAAATTTTCTCAATAAATACATACTTAGCCTTTTTTATGCAATGCAGTTATTAATAATACAGAGTTTTCTCATTTTTGCTTAATTTTTTTAAATAATCTGAAATTTCGTAAAATTGTACAATCGTCTAAGTGGTCCAAACTCTAGGGCTTGCGAGCGCTGTTTGACTGGTATGGACTATAATTTCTGTTAAGACATAGAAAGTAAAACCCTTATATTCAAATGTTATTTAATACTGAATTATTTTCCTAACTTATCTACTAATTTTTACTCGGAGAACAAATAGGATTCTCTTTTGTAGTTTAAAAAGAATAAATCATTTATATTCATTTGTATTTAATATTTTCAGATGCAAACTGTTGACCAAATTGATAGGTGCATGTAAAAGAAATATGTGACTGTGGACGAAGTTTTGTTTTTAATATTGTTGTCGATGTTGTCTTGTCCATGCAATTCCTGGAAGAATGGTTGCCAAAGATTCAAAGAGGTTGGACTTCTACTTCCCCCCCCCCCAATTTTGAATAAGAGCAACCCGGGAGTGGTCCAAATATCTGCGACCAAACCACACGAGATGGCTTTCTGCTCGCCGTATATTTAGAGTGCCCACATGCCGTAAAGCCTCTATACATTTACAAACAGCCATGTTTTTCCGGGATTCGAACCCGGGCCCTTTGGTACCGCATTAGGCTCCACTAACCGCTGTACCGTTTGAGTGGCTTTTGTTTTAAATTTTAGTACTGTTTAAGATTTTAAAGCTATTCGGTAGTGCCTGCAATGGTTAATTTCCTGTTCGTGTGACTATTACCAAGAGCACAGCAATACCAACAAATGCTTTTTAAAAGAATGTTCAAAAGAAATATTCAATCAACAATAATAAGCAAAGCATGCACATTAACAAATGTTACGCGTGAAAACTTCGCGGACGGAAATGTCGGAGAGAAAGCAAACACAGAGGGGAAAGATCGTCGGAGAAAATAAAGCAAGAAGAAAACACTTCAAATCTAAAATTATCGTGGTTGAAAATAAAGCGGTAAAAAGCTTCTCAACGCTTTTCATCGCACAAAATATCGTGGTAAAAATAATACAAATACAAGTTATATCATGATGATAACCTAGCATACATGCGTTTTCTGACTGAAAAAATATTTTCGGGGATTTTAGATTAATGATTTATGGGCATAAGAAGAAACAAATAATTGTTTTCCTATTTGTTTCGTATTTTTGTTAACTAATAACATTTTACAGAAAAAAAGGAAAGAGGAAAAATTAAGCATTAAAAATTTGAAAACTAGTAAAAATTAATTTTATTAACTACTATGCATTAATTTTTACCAATTTCCAAATTTTTAAAGTTCACTTTTCCTTCTTGCATTTGCAGCAAAAATTTATTGGTTAAAATTAGAAAGTATGAAATATAATAGAGGTAAGAACATTGCTTATTTCTTCATTTCCTCAAGAATGGTACACGAAAATTCACTTTAAATCCTTACAGTTAGGAAACGCATGTCTGCAAATATATCATAACATCATAAGAACGTCGAGATTTTTTGTATATGGAACTGCTAGAAGATTTAGTTTTGCCCTTCTCGTTTTCTCAACAATCGGTAGTACCGAACGTGTTCACACTCTGCCATTGGCTCCATGAGCTCAGCTGTTTCATTCTTATATGACGGTAAATTGTGCCTTTTTTGCTTTAAAATTGATTGAATTATGCTGTTTTTATCTTCCGGTTAAGGTTTTTATACCTTAAGTTAATTTTCACCCATAGTTATAGAATTATCAACAACTAAAGTGATACTAGGCCTAACGAGGCTGCCAGTTGTTTACATTTGAAACTCTTACTGGAAGAGTGAATTAAGTCAGTTGGTTCAGTGTCATTTTCCAGAGTAGCACCAAACGTTGACAGTTTTGCGCACCAAACATTTTGTCTTCTTGCTTGCTGTACGAATGCCTTGTTTATGCGTAGAAACTAATTTTAATTGCAAAAATTGTTTTTCTTTAACTGCGCTTAATTGTATTCGGTATTTTAGGGTTTTCTGTATTTTACAATTTTTAATGAAGGTGTTTTGAGTTTTTACGTATTATTTTGCCTTGCCGCGAAATGAGAACTGAATTGATTGAATGAGAAATATATCTCTCATGAAATTCGGAGAAAAATGTTTAAATGAAGTGCAGCAAAAAATTGTGTATAATTTAATAGGCCGTAAAAGAAAATCATGTGGTGTCCATATCAGACATTTTTCTATGCTGATTTGTTCAACGCGTTTTCCCTTTGCGTTATTTTCTTAGGGACGTTTTCGGAGGACTTCATAATAATCAGTACAACCCAATAATAAGCAAAATGTAAATGTATCAAAATCACCTATGACCCTATTTCTTTATTAGTAGCCTAAAGCAGGAAACTGAATCATTTAATTATTTTCACTGTATAAAACGCTGCTCGTTTATTTTTATATGAAAGCTCTATGCTCTTATTGCATGTATTTAAAGTTTTTTACACTCAAATTAAAACATAAATCAAATATGCAACCGCGTCACAAATATGTAATGCTATTAAAATTTGTTTTTGCAAAGTATGTTATGTATATGAAAAGAAAGGGAAAAACCCGCAATTTGTCAAGCTAATTACAGATCCTCTCCTGAAAAGGACTTCTATTTTTTTATTTAGAATGAGTTTTAATCTTTATACATATATATGTGTATATACAGAAGTACAAGAATATGACAGCCTTCATCAATTACTTTCCCGTCTTGCACAGGTCTACCTCCCATTGAGCAGATCTCCAAAAAATGATTCTGGAACATAAAAAAGAATTTACAGAAAGAACATTTTTGACCTTCCGTCCTACCATGGTCCTTTACCCGCCCTCTCCGCCGGGTATGCCCTACCCGTAACAGATGAATACATCTTCCCACTTGATGATGACAATTATTATGTATCTGGATGGTCTTCGCCCTTTTTGTAATTAAATGAAGGGACGACATGGTATATATACGGTGGTGAACACAACGTTACATATTCATTGTTGACTGTCAACACTTCGTTCCTGAAATCATGAAGGTGAGTTCAAAATATTAATTTATTTTAAGTTTTAATACGCAAATTTGAATGCGTTTTTCTTAGAAAAAATTTCTAGAGGAATTTAAAGAAATATAAAAATGCTTTTGAAATCATTTTTAACTTAAGTTGTCATTTTTTCAAGAAAATACTGATTTAGAAATAATCAGTC
Organism: Stegodyphus mimosarum; assembly: GCA_000611955.2. Lineage (NCBI taxonomy): Eukaryota > Metazoa > Arthropoda > Arachnida > Araneae > Eresidae > Stegodyphus > Stegodyphus mimosarum. The sequence continues at coordinate 342,276 of KK118550.1, forward strand.
TTTTTGTATAGAGAAATGTTAAGGAAAAAACGAAAAATTAATATGAAATCTTTTCTTATACCATAAGTATGAAAATTTTTCGTAAGGTAGCATCTTTAAGGAAACGAAATTTGATTAAGCAAATGTAATAAATGGTTGTGTGATTAGCAATATAAGTTGCAAAATTACAAAATACAGAGGCTGTTCGCCCATTTTTTAGACAAATTTCACTGTATTTACAGAAATATTTTGCATCAACATTTTCTATTTTAAATGTTCTGTTTGATAACTCTTATTTTTCACTATCTTTCTACACCATAATTTTCAAGATAATAAAGCCTTTTATCCGTAGAAGTATTTTATTCTGTTCCTCTTGTACAGTTTTCTGAAGTCTAAAGAGAGGTAGATCAACGTTTGAACAATCCAAATGTCCAATTTTAAAAGTCTAAAAATGTAAAATTTCATGGGTGATACATCAGAAAATTTAGTAGGGATATGAGTGAAGGTTATGGCCCTGATACCTGCTTCTTGTTCCATTTTTTCCAGAAAATTAACAGTGGGAGTATGGCTGCTTTGTCTTGATGCAGTTGTACTAAATAATGGCACTGTGGGTAGAAAGAAGCTATTTCATATTTAGAAATTGGGTATAAAATATATTCCTGATACTATGTGGAGTTGATCTTATTATTTTTATTCACTCGCTCTATTTTCAAATTGCCGTTATATGGAAAACCAGCAACTATCGTAAATCCCCTTGAAACATGGCCTGAGATTTTTTTCTCCTCTTTGATGATAATAATAAATAGATCTCTTTTCATTACAGTAATTTAAATGCAGCCAAGATTCATTTATTGTAACAACAATTTTCCATTTTTATTTGGGTAAATGCTTCTCATAAAGAGTTCTGCAGCGCGTTCTGCGGTCGACGATATGTTGTGGAGAAAGACGATCCACGTTATCTTTTTTCGCCTTTTCAGATTCAAATCAGCATTAATCGCTTTGTATACAGTTGAACTGAGCATTTCAACGATTTTGCAACTTTCCCTCGATTTCGCGAATTTTCGTTTAACATTAAAGGTGTTACCTTTGCAACATTTGAAAATTCCACTGGGTTTTTTCCCTGGATATGTATTTGGAAAACGTTTTCCTCTTGAAGCCAAACTTTGAGGTTGTTTTCGTTCTTGTTGATAATCTTGCTTATAATAACTTAAAATATCGAAAAAACATTTCTTTCACAGCAATTTTAATAACTAGATACGAATAAATTTCTTCAGAAAGAGCATAAACGTTGCCTTCCATCCATTGCTCCTTTAAACACACTATTTTGCATGGAAACAAAATATCAAGTAGCAGACAATTGTTTTTGTTATAGCAAAGCAACACTGTCTAGAAATGTTCGAACAACCACTGCCAATGAAAATTGGCGTAATATATATACTTATGTAATGCGTGCAAACAGTTGAAAACAGTTTTCATTCTCATCATATTATCTCCTCATACTATCTCTTAAAATTGCGAACTTCACTGACGCGAGGAACTCTTGAATTACAATTTTCTTTTGGAGAACGATTAAAATTGTAAATATTTTTCCTAGAATCCCTGAAATTATAATTCTCTTGGTAAAATCCTTTTACCATCCTCAGAAAAATTAATGTTATGTACATTGAAAATTTATCAGTGCTGCTTGCACATTTTGTGGAAAAAAAAAGAGAAATCAGTATTTCCTTTAATATTAGTCATAAAAACAGGCTTATTTCCCATTATTTTAGCTAATGATAATAACAGAAATAAAAAAAAGTATTACTCAATTATTTATTTTAAATTATTACTTTTGAGAGGCATGTAATGTTGAAAATACTTTTCAATTTTGATTTTCAATTACGGAAGTCCTAAAGGTGGTGGTTGAAAGCCCAAGGTTTCTTAAGAAGACCTAAGTTTGAAGACTAGAGCCTTAGAATCATTTTCATTGCCTCTTTTTTAAAATTTTACTTCAGCTGAAACAATCATAACACAGGCTGAGACTTTCAAAACACGAGGCCGGTAAATTCCCTACAAATGTGAAAGAAGGATAAAAAAACGAATTAGCTGGAAACATGTTTATAGCGTTTCCATTTAAATAAGCATAATTTATTACTTTTGAAAATGGTGATAATTGCTGCTATTACTTAAAATCCTTATAAAATTTCCACTCATGAGATAAATTAGAAAGTGGACGTGTTTAAGAATGAATCGAAGAATATTTAATGACAAGTGAATTCTAATATTGAGTTCTTCATTCTCTAGCAGAATGAATTCTATAGAAGATACCTCTATAATATCTGATGGAAAGCTATGAATGGCATCTTTACAGCAAGTTTGCCTGGTGGAGGCAAACTTGCTGGAAATTTTGTTAGATGGAGCTGCTATAGGTAGGCTTTCGAGGTTCAAAAAACGGAAAGGAAACCCCCCCTTTACAATTTAAAAATTCAAAATGAGTTTTAATATTCAGATAGTAAAAAAATTTGCAAGAGTTTTTTATTGTAGTCTCTCACGTTAGTTTAAAATAGCTAAAAAACAATTAGATGGAACAACATAATAAGAGTAAAATATTAAGATGAGGGTACCATATAACCGTTACAGTTCTTAAATTTTATTTTGAAACTTTACCGTCTAAGTTGGTGTTTTATTCTTTCAGCTCTTCATATTTTCTTCGATACTGGCTTTATCACAGGCAACTGGAGTGTATCGGTATCCTTATTATGGTAACACTGGAACCAGTCAACAATACAGACAGCAAGATGTAAGTATTTCATTTATAAATGTTGTTAATATATTCCCCTAATTGCTTATTGAAAACATAAATTTTAAACTTAAAGGGGCAGTTGTTTAAGCTTTTTGCTAACTCACAGATATTTAAGTACTTTTACACAATAAATTCAAATGTGGTAATTGGAAAATTAAGAACATATTATGTTGATATAAATACAATATTTCTACCACCTTTTATAACACATGAAATTTTTCAACAGGAAAACACACTTTAGCTTTAAACACACTTTAGCTTCAACAGGAAAACACACTTTTAGCTTTAACCTGCTTGGTACGTAGACATTGAAAAATTACATAACTCAGTATATTGGAAAATAAGTTTAAATTTAAATAAAAAATTTTAATAATACAGCAATTTTTAATAAACAGTTTCCATTTTCATTACTTCCACGGAATTTTTTTATTTTAAAACATAATTAATATTAACTTTATTCCATTGGTTGTCACCCTTGTGAGTATGAATAATATGTATATATTGTTGATATTTCCCTAATTATATTATATCTTTAATTATATATATTATTCCTAATTATATTCCGAGTTATATATATATATGCAGTAAAAATTTCTGGCAGACTATTATGTGTTGTCTGAAGATTGCAATGTTTTTAATATGCTTGAGAATCGTTCATTGAAAAGGTTCAGTTTATTTTCTTTAGAGATAACCCTTAATAACAAAATATTGCAGAATAAGTTCCAAAAACATTGTAAATGTAATCTTCAGCTAAAAAATATTAAATAATAGTCTAGCAATCTTTCATTTACTTTATAGATGTCCTACAGAATTCAATGGAATTTGAAGGAAATTTTCGCTTTAGAAATGTAAGCTAACAAAATTAAAAAAATTAGTTGTTAAGTAAGCAGATATGATTGATTATTCTGATAAATTTAATTTTGTTTAAAAGCTGCATTTGAAACATTTTTCAGTGCTAATTTTTGATGCAAAACAAATTTACATACTATTTAACCTATTAACTGTTTTTACTTCATAGTACGAAGTACAGGAAGTATTATAATCATGAAAAATTCCAGGTTTCATATTTCAACGAAAATATCGAATGCAATTTAACGATGTTTTTGCATGACATCTATACGTAAGGACAGAATAAAGGACTCGTTATCCCCAAACTAATTCTAAAACTTATTTAAAATGGATTTAGAAGAGATTTTGTTTTCGTGGGATCGGTACGTACGTGCATAATCAAAAACGAGTAGACTTAGGACTTCAAAATTTTGTACATAGGACTGCTATAATATGTAGTTGCCCACTTTCTTTTTGCTTGCAATCGGTATTGCTTGTAATCAAAAGTATATATAACCATTCTGTTACTCGGCTCAGTGAGCTCAGTTTTTTAGTTTTATATGTTGGTAAATTCTGCATTTTTTGCTTTAAAAATGATTGAATTATGCTATTCTTATGTTCCGGTAAAGGTTTTTATGTCTTTAGTTAATCTGCATGCATTAGTTGTAGAATTATCAAAAATTTAAAAATTTTAAAGTTGTTTAAGTACGGCTAAACCTAATTATTTCGGCCATAGCAGTCATATTTGTTTACATTTCAGACTTAGCAGAATAGTGGATTTGCTGTCAGTCTAGAGAAACTAAGCTTCGCAACAGCAGAGATAACGCCTTCTTTTATTATTGCGAATTAAATCATGCTTAATCCATTCTGGAATTTATTCGAGGAAATAAGTGTAGGAAGTAAAAAGATAAGGAAATAAGATGGGCTAAGCCTATTTTTTTATCTTAGCAGCCATGTTTGTTTATATTTAAAACTTAAGAGAATAGTGAATTAAGTCTTTCTATATCTTCAGTGTCTTTTTGCAGAGTGGAACCAAAAGGAAACTTTTAGTTTTGTATACCGAAAAAATCTTCCTTCTTGCCTGCTCATCGAATTGCTTAAACTGTAATTTTAATAGTAAAAACTGTTTTTTTAAACCTTTTTTTTAATTGTGTTAAGTGCATTTTGTGTTTTGTGTTTTTCTATATCTTTAAATTTTTAATGAAGATATTTTGAGTTACGTATTTTTGCTTTGCCTCAAAATGGGTTTCATATGTCACTTCTTCGTGACATTCAATAAAAAATAGGTAAGGAAAATTTCACTCACCTTCGAATCCGGGGCTGAGCTCTTGAATTCCGTATTTTCTTCTTTCCTAGGCTGACGACTCGAAAATATTCCAAGTCAATAATAATTCATCCTTTAGAATTTTAATGATTTTAATTAACAAAATGACTACACTAATAATAACAACAATTATTACATAAATTTAGAACTAATCCCATTACATGGGCCGTAAATCATTCGAAGTTACATTCTCCGAGGCCTAACAAGCTCTGACAAAACGAAGACGCAAAAAACGTCCTCTCGGCATGTTGCCAAAAAGGTTATTCCATGATTTGTGGGAGGGGCTAAGCTGATAGAATCAAGGAGTTTATGACATCCTCCCACCTTTGAGTTTTTAATGACAAAACTCAAAAAAAAATAATTAAAAATGAGTCTTAAAGTTTAAGTCTCTGATAAGATCTTAGAGTTCGTCCTCTACGAGAAGTGGAAATCACACGGTTCTTTTGGTTTGCAGGAATTCGTTCTCGAATGTCACATGAGTCAAGGATGTTGACTTCTAGTGGATAAAGTCTCTGGACTGGTCTAATGAAGGTACCAAAGTGTGTCTTGACTTCTACTACACGAATTCTTCCATCTTTGCCTGGATAAGTTTTTACCACTTTAGCCAAAGGCCAATTAATTCTCTTTATCTCATTATCACCAATGAGTACGATATCTCCTTCTTTGATCGATGATTCTTTACGAACTTTTGAATAATCTTTCAGTAAGCCTAAATATTCATTTCGGAATCTGTTTCTTAGATCTTGACGTATCTTCCTTCTATAAACAAATCTCTTTTCCATCTTTTCAGAATCAATCATATCAAAGTCTGGTACTCCAATTTCTCTGATTTCTTGGAGAAACGTTGATGGGGAGAGTGCTATTAAGTCTTCAGGGTCCTCTGAAAGATAAGTGAGGGGTCTGGGGTTGATTATGCTTTCTGCGTCACATAATATAGTTACTACTTCCTCTTCATTTAAACATGTTTTTCCGAGTACTTTTCTGAGAATGTTCTTCAACATTCCTACTAGTCTTTCCCAAAATCCCCCCCACCAAGGGGCTGATGGAGGGCTGAACTTCCACTGAATTTTTTTCTTAATCGCGAAGTCTTCAATTTTATTCCAATCAATGGCTTTCAGAGCGTTGGACGTGCCGACAAAATTTTTCCCGTTATCAGAATAAATGGTAGTAGGACGACCTCTTCTTGCGATGAATCGGCGGACGGCCAGGATGAAACCGTCGGTTGACAAAGAAGTAACTAATTCCAGGTGGATTGCTCGATAGATTGCACATGTAAAAAGAACAATCCAACATTTCTTGTTTTCTTTTAAGTACAGTGGACCGCAAAGGTCAACTCCAATGACTTCAAATATAGCCGCGTCTCTTACACGATCTTCAGGAAGAGGTATACTGATTGTTTCTAGAGGGCGAATCGAAAACCTTTTACATTTTATGCAGCTTCTAATAACTTGCCGAACTGTTTTCCTATTCTTGATAATCCAGTAATTTTCTCTGAGATTTGACATTAATATTTGCGTACCAGCATGTTCAAGTTCTAGGTGTTTTTCCATAATTAATTTGTTAACCAGTTGATGTTTATTTGGCAATAATATCGGAAACCTGAATGTCTCCAAATCCTTTCTTGTGGCAACTCTTGTTTCCACTCTTAGCAATCCATCATTACCTTTGATAACCTTCAAATTCAGATGTTTTCCGTCACTGAAACTTTCTAATTGTATTTCTTTCAAAATCAATTTTTCTGCTTCTTGAATTTCGAAAACCTCCAATTTTCCTTTCTTTCGATCTTTTTGACCTTTCTTCAAATTTCCACAAAATCTTAGTACGTATGCCATGATTCTCGTAATTTTACCAAAAGATGATATATCTTCGAAGAATTTAAACTTGTTTATCTGTGAATTCGTGGCAGAAGTAACAGTCTTTCTTTTTTCAGCGTTAACAATTTCAAAGTCTGGATTAACTTCTGTGTTTGACCAGTCCTTTTGAGGATTTCTCAGCCAATTAGGACCATTCCACCATTTAGATTTCGCTAAAACATCTGCACTGCATCCTCGAGAGGGAATATCAGCAGGATTTTGTGATCCTGGAACATAATACCAATCATCTGGATTTGATAGGTTTCGTATTTCTTTAACTCGATTTGACACGAAGACTGCCCAGTTCTCTGATTTTTTTATCCAGTAGAGAGCGTTCATAGAGTCTGACCAATAAAAAGTTGGTAAAGAGGGAAGTTTTAAATCTTCTTTCACTGTACGAGCTAGCCTTGCCCCAATTGTGCAAGCAAGGAGTTCGAGTCTGGGGATTGAAATGGGTTTCAGGGGGGATACTCTAGATCGGGCTTGTACAAGCTGGCATGAAGCAGAATTTCCATTTTCACTCCTTAGAAAAATACATGTAGCATAAGCTGCTTTACTTGCATCACAGAACACATGTAGACTTAAATTCTTGGAGGTTTCCGGATCTTCTATCATGCATCTGGGTATAGTAATAATTTTCAAAATATTAAGCTGTTTTCTCCACTTTTGGAATTTTTCCGCTATTGAAGTAGGGAGTGCAGAATCCCACGTGACCTTTAATTTCCAACATTCCTGTAGCATAATTTTTGGTATTAAAGTTACAGGACAAGTAAATCCAATAGGATCGAAAACCCTATGAACCAATGATAATACTTTTCGTTTTGTCAAGATTTCCCCCTTATGTTCATCATCTTTTATGTCTACAGAGAGCAAATCTTCATTTAAGTACCATTTTAAGCCCAAAACAGTGACGCTTCGTCTTTCGATAGGCATTGAGTTTTCGGTTTGTGAGCTAAAATCATTGTGCTCCCACCCTCTAAGTTCGAATTTACCCTCTTCCAAAATTGTTTGGGATTCAACCATCAGTTTCTCCAATTTTTCTTTGCTGTTGACACTGCATACCAAATTATCTACATAAAATGATTCTAAGAGAATATCTGCAGTTTCTTTATAATGGTCTGGAACATTCTTTAGATGGAATTCTAACGTGGCCCCCAAAAGAAATGGGCTTGATGATATCCCGAATACAACTCTCTGGTGTTGATAAGTTATGTTTTCGCCTTTTCCCCCTTCTTTCCAAAGAAATCTCAAAAAAGGTCTGTCACGTTCTTGTAACCGAATTTGTAAGAAAGCTCTTTTTATATCTGCAATTATTCCAAATTTACCGTATCGAAATCTGTTTATCAAAGAAGGTATGAGCTCGATAAGATTTGGACCTTTTACCAAACAGTCGTTGATTGATGGAAAGTTTTTTTCTTTAGCAGAACCGTCGAAAACAGGACGTACCTTAGTGGTTGAATTTTCTTTAAACACTGGCCTATGAGGCAAATAGTGTTCTTCGGCTATTTCCTCATAAGATTCAACCCTTTCGATGATATCTTCTCTCTCCCAATCATGAAACACTTCCTCGTAATCGGGTAATTTTCCGATCTTTTCTAATGATTTGATGCAGTTCACAAGTCGTTTTTCAGCTATCTTTCTGCAACTACTAAGAGGGGGGTGTTCCTTTATCCATGGTAAATTTACCATATAACGGCCTTCTTTATCCCTTTTAACATTTTGAAGAAAATGTAATTTCGCGGCCTCTTCTAAATCCTTTTTAGACCAGTCTTCCCCCTCAACTCTTATACCCACCGTGTCCAGTCGCCATAATTCTGATATATCCAGATCGCTAATATGGAGAGTAAGCAGCGTCTCACATCTGCTAGTATTTTCTCCAGATTCTCCCATCAACGTCCAGCCTAAGCGTGTATGGATGGCAACCAGATTATCAGATATCTGCTTGATTTTACCCGTAAATAATCTTCCAGCAAAGTCAGCCCCAATTAAAATATGTATTTCATCTGGATCATTTTCATACAAGTAAGTATTTTCATTAATACAGATATCACTTACTATAATACCAGAGTGTTTAATCTTATTGATAATCTTAGAATTACTGATCTTGGGTATAGATAGACAAATTTTTTCTTGATCCATAACATCTAATTCGCAAGTGAAACTCTTATCAATATTACTTATGTTAACCCGATATTTTTTGTGGTCTTCCTTTTTTTCAATGCCGCCAAATAACCCATGGATAACAGTATCCTCTCCTAAACACTTTAGTCCTAAAGTAACTGCCAAGAATTTACTGATATAAGATTTCACAGATCCACTGTCAATTAATACTCTAACATAATAATCTAAACCGTTTACATTAATACATACAACCAGAGTTTGTAAAAACACTCTTTTCATAAATGATTTATTAACGAGTACGCCATTACCAATATCATCATTAAACATATTACTGTTTAAAGGTTTACTTTCAGCAATTTTATTTTCCTTTGCATAACATAAAATGTCCAAGTGAGATGATTTCGAACAAAATTTACAAGTTACCCGTGCTGTACAATTTTTCGATAGATGTGAACCACGTTTAATGCATTTGAAACAATAACCATTTTTCATTAAAATATCTTTTCTTTTTTGCATTGGTAACGAAAAAACAAACTTACAGTTCGATGAATCATGGTCAGAGGAATCGCAAAATATGCATGCGTAGGTTTTATATTTTTTATCAATCGTCAGCAGATCGGCGGCAATGAATGTATTTCGCTTTTCTTTTTTTATTGCTCGATTGCGAAAGTTGTGTCTTCAATAAATCAGGATCTCGCTGCGAACATTTGTTTATCTTAAAAGTGCTTTCGTTGGCATGATTTATAATATGTGAGCGTTCCGTAGCATTCAGTCTTTGAGATAAAAATTCTACAAGTTGATTTAAATCATAATCAGAATCACCAGTCTCTCTATTAAAATCAAAAATTAAATTTGGAGGTAATAATTTTAATAACATAGGCGTTAGAAGGTTACCGTAAGTTTCCGAACTAATTCCAAGAGATTTTAAACTTCTAATTTCGGTTTGGACTTGGTCAAAAAATTTCCTGAATAATATTGGGTCTCTAGCATTTTTTAAAGGAGGAATTCGTAGTAAACCGTTCATGTGAGTATTAATTAAAATATTCTTTTTTCCAAAACGAGATAACAAAATTTCAATAGCAATATCGTAATTTTCAGGCGTTATAGCTAAACCTTCTATTGAACTAAGTGCGGATCCTCTCAGATATGTTCTCAAATAATTAAACTTAGTAATTTTGTCTAACGTTACATTATTATGTATCGGGGTCTCAAATGTGTTCCAAAAAGTGAGCCACTGAGAATTATCTCCATAAAAATGATTAATTGTAAGCTTCGGTAATTTAACGCTAGCCTTTTCTACTACAAAATTGTTAGCTATTATTTCAGGTACTGCTTTCGATGTTGTTGAAATTTCCGTTGAATTACTTTTTGATAACTCGCGTATTTTCTTTCCAGCACGAAATGTCCATGTTATTATTTTGTCTTGGTATTCTGTGGCGCTTTTAAGTTCATTATCTAATTCTGTAATATCTACAGCAGATTCTATTTCTTCATTTATAGCTTTTAGTTGATCAGAATTAAATTTCAAATGTTCTAAAAGTTCTTCTAGGACGTCAATAGAAACTTCAGAATTGTTAATTTCGGTTTCAATACCTTTGACAGTTTTAGTAACTGTTGTTCTAATATTAGCACGTTTCTTTTTTAATTTATTCAGAATGTCGTCAGCCATTATGTATCAATATTTCTTAACAAAATTCACTATGTAATCAAATCAAATCGATTAAACACAAATCTAATCAGTACAACTATTCAAAGAGCTCAGTGTCCCGGCAGGGATGCCAGAATTTTATGTCACTTCTTCGTGACATTCAATAAAAAATAGGTAAGGAAAATTTCACTCACCTTCGAATCCGGGGCTGAGCTCTTGAATTCCGTATTTTCTTCTTTCCTAGGCTGACGACTCGAAAATATTCCAAGACATTAATAATTCATCCTTTAGAATTTTAATGATTTTAATTAACAAAATGACTACACTAATAATAACAACAATTATTACATAAATTTAGAACTAATCCCATTACATGGGCCGTAAATCATTCGAAGTTACATTCTCCGAGGCCTAACAAGCTCTGACAAAACGAAGACGCCAAAAACGTCCTCTCGGCATGTTGCCAAAAAGGTTATTCCATGATTTGTGGGAGGGGCTAAGCTGATAGAATCAAGGAGTTTATGACAATGGGGACTTAAATAATTGCATGAGAAACCTATCTCTAATGAAATTCGAGGAAATAAGTTTAAAGGATATGCAGAAAAACATGTGTATAATTTAATATTTCATACAAGGAAGTCATGTGGTGTATACATCAGATTTTTTGATTTAAAAATGGAATTTAAATGAACACAAAGTTTCAAAAATTAAAAATAAGTTTTTTAGGAGTCAAAGGAGTTACAAAATTGACATTTTAAAAAACTGCTGCGTAAAATGTTTTAAAGGAATTTTTCTTAATCTGCAATGATATGTTTCATTACGTGATCCTGTATTTCCAAGTTTGCGGGTTTCTTTTCTTCCTTTTCTTTTTTGCTAGCTTTACGTAGCAATTACCTAGCAATCGGAGAATTTCGTTGCATGAAAGAGCATTTTCTATAGCTATAAACACTTTATTCGTAAAAAATCCACGATACCTGACATCAAAATATTTCAAATAAAATCTAGTCTAATAGTCTCTATCGTTAAACTAAATAAAGAAAGAAAATAAGTTTTTAGATTAATGCATAATATCCAAAAAATTTTTATGATTTAATAAAAGTAATAAATGCAATAGTAGATGACGGTTTTACGTTTTCGTTACAAAACCGTACTGTGCGGTGATCATCTACTAAAAAATAAGACTAAAATAAACCCTATCGTGTAGCTGGTAACAATCTGTGCAATTTGCTTCTGTTTTTATATGAGATTTCGGAGAACCAATGTTAGTTGTTGATAAGAGTTTTAATGTCCTATCATTGAATTACATTCTCTTCCTTCAACTTGAGACTTTTTCTCATTTAAACCAAGATCATTTTTATTTTACAGAAAGAATAAAACTCTTTTTTATGAAGATATAATAATAAAATTATAAATTTCTCTTCATGGAATTAACCAGAAAACAGTTATATGCAAGCATTAAAATCCAAAAAAATTATGCAAGTATTTCTAAAATTAAAACTGATAAGCACAAATCGATGTTATTTTTGACACAAATCGATGACATTTTTTATCTATGGCATTTGTGACGCATATTGATGACATCAACACGTTCAAATTCAAAGTACAAGAGAAAAAAGTATTGTAAATTTAGATAAATCAAAGAAACTTACAGTTTGATTATTATGTTGAACAAAATGATCAGAAAAAATAGTGTTATTTTTAATTAATCATTAATTAACAATAACAGATCGAAGTATTTAGTTATAAAAATTAATTTGAAAGAAAAGAAAGAGAAATCAGAAGTCGAAGAATTTCATTGGCTAATACTAAGCTATAATTCTGCTTCCATTTGCAACTAGAATGAAAAACCAAACGCAGTTTCTTTCAAAACTTTTTTAAATTTCCAAATAATACTTATTAATGTGCAAGGTTTGCAGAAAACGTTACTGCTATTAATTCAGTAATTTATAGAACAGCTTTTAAAAGGCAATTTAAAAACTTTTCTTACTTCTCAAGGAAATTATTCTTAGAGCTATTTTAAATCCGGTTGCAGTATTTCTGAGCCATTTTAGAGCGTAAGTATTTGCAGGCTCGTTTTTTGAGACATATTTGATATTTCTTGACGTGCGAAGTTCTTGAAATTTGCAGAAAGCTGTAGAGGAGTTTTAAAAAATTGCAAAAATTTTGCTTTTAATCAAAAGCATAAAATTAAAAGCATAAATTATTTCATGTTTTTAACTAAGCATAAAATTATTTCATATAATAAGCCTCGAAAATATTATTATAAGCGTGCGATGTAAATCATGTTAATCTGACACCAAAATGAGTCAGTTTTAGAGTTTGTACGATTTATATTGCAATAAATACATAATTCTGAATTTTAACATTATTTTAAATAATATTATGAAACAAATGCTTACAAAATGAACAAATTTGTAGCGCAAAAAAAGGTAATTTAAAACGCAACATGTTTTTAGAAACATTTAGATAAGCCCAAAATTTTAATCAGCGGCCGATATTGGAGTTAGTTAGATTGCACAGTGATAATTGACTTTTTTTTGCCAATTCGGTTGCAAAATACATCTTCCTCATTTATGTTTCTTATAATTTTACTAATAAGTGTTATGTAACCAAACTGAACAAATAAAGTGTGTCCAGATGCACCTCATTTAGTTTATTCCTTAAAATGAAAACAAGTGTCTACCTCCAATTAATCTATAGATATTTAATAATTTTAAAACACTCAGTAGAGTGTTTAATTTTATAATTAAAATAAGTAATAATGCTAGACATTCCTCAGAAAGTTTCGACAAGAGTTAATGCATATATGGGTATAATATAAACCATTGTGGTATTTGGTTAGGCACAGCAACTTAGGATACACTTTTGTTTTCAAAATAAACTAATTTATAGAAGGATACAGTAATTTATTATTCATAAAGACTCTATGATCCAAATAAATGATAGTTATATTTGTGTATTATTTTTTCAAACAAGTTTAAGAGGCAGTTGTGAACAATGTTAAACATTTACTTGTGTTTTATTTCGAGTGCTCAGTATATGATCCCATTTGCCTATTTTTCTGTGAATGACTTGGAATTTACAGGATATAAGCAACCAACTTCGATACTCTTAAACTTTAAATGGATTTTCTTCTGTAAACTGCAATACCTGCCTAGGAAAATATGAATTTGAAAAAAGCAGCAAGATTTACAGTTTAGTTTTTATTTCTGCTATGTATAAATATATATTGGGTATTTGTAAGCAAAATCTTCCCAAAAAATATTATCTACGTTCCAGATTCTGTACCTACCACAACGGTAATAATATTCATTAGCATCTAACTTTTTTTCACAGGCCACTGGGAACTACCAATTCGGCTATAATGAAGCTCACTCCTCTGGTAGCACTTTTCGCAAAGAATCCGGGGATTCTTGGGGCAACAAGTATGGCTCATATGGTTTAACGGATGCTGATGGACGTTATAGAGTGGTCGACTATGTTGCTGATGCTGGAGGTTTCAGAGCCCGCGTTAAAAGCAATGAACCAGGAGTTGCTCCAGCTGATCCTTCCTCTACAACTGTCAACAAACCTTTGCTTTATTCAACCGAATTGCATCATGCGGCATCTCCAGAATTCCCATTGCTGTACCACACCTACTACGCACCATATGGCACCTACAAAGGTTCACAATACAGGAAGTCCCCCTACTATACGCACAAGGGTAGCCCATATACCAAGCATGGGTACTACATCTATCCTTAGCTGAAACGACAATACTTGCAGATTTTAAAAGACTGATGACGGTAGCATTAACAGATATGTCAGTTATGTAGACAAGGATTCTTTTTTTGCCAAACTTTTAAGATTGTGGCATTATGTTTTGTCTGTCAATTACAATAAATGTGTTTCAGATGTTAAAGATTTCTTTCTTAGAATATTAATCATCAGGCTTCTTCTTTTTTTATTTAATTAAAAAATTATTATGTTTAGATTAATGTTCTGAAAAGCTTACTAAATGAATGCCTTAAAGTACACACAATAGATTTTAAATTTATGACTTAATTATACATATCGTTTTCCTAAATACCAATATAGCTACTCTCTTTATCCTTGATTGAAACAGCAGTACTCACATCTTTTAAGGGAATAATAATGTTGCCAAATTTTTATCTGTCAACTGTTTTAACTTGTTTTATACACGTGCATAATTTGCTTGAACCACATTTAATGTAAATGCATAAACCACATTTGGTGTTATTATCGCTTATAACAAATATGCCAAATTTCAAAACGCGCCAATATATAAATTTAGGTATATCTTGTAAAATTTTGAATAATACATTCTAAGTTTTTGCAGGTATGCTTGGTAAACATTTACAAGTTATAATTCAAAAATGTTTTCGAAATATTTATACAAATTACCAAAAAATGCAAGTTTAAAAAATATATTAGAGAATATCTGCCAATTTTATTTGGATTGAGTCTAAATTTCGAATTATGGAAGAAGGTATAAAGCAAATTTAATTAAAAAATAGAGAGAAATTAACAATGTATATCTAATTTGACTAACACTGAGGAACTAAAGTTTAGAAGCTGACGTTTTAAAAACTACAAGAGCGATTTTTACAAGACAGATTAAAAGTCAGCAATTTGACGTAATTTGAGGAGTAGAATCGAAATCTGGAAGAAATTCAGTAGGTTATTTTTAGAAGAAGTTCGATTTTGCGTCAAAATACCTATATTATAAGAATGATGTGTATAAATCTAATATATATCTTAAGTCGCGCTTTCCAGACATGAAGAACGCAAGTTAAATTTCGTCAGCCGCCCAGCTAGAAAAGATTTAAAACTGTCTCACTTCTTTCTTTTTGTGCAGAGTGTACGTTAATGTTTAATTCTTCATCTAAATTCATCTCATATGTAATAGCAGTTACTTTCAATTTTACTGTCACTCTTATTTCAACAGAATAACATACATAACTGAACCACAAATTTGCGTCTAGTTCTAGAATGCTCATTATTTAAAATATGAGCTATTTTTTACATTTTTTCTTCAAATTTAAAATTTAATTGTTCTTATTTTCATGTATAATTCCTTTGCACATGTATTTCCATGTCCAGTCATCTTTCCAATATACCTTTCCCTTGGATCTAAATCATGTCTTTGAATTATCCACAAATTATGAATATACAATTACAGTTACGATTTCTTTGAGCTTTAAACAGCAAAGAGTGCCGAAGATTTATAACTGTATAATAGTCTGTGATCGCTTGAGTTATTGCAAAATTAAATTTATTATATTCTATTTATTCTACCAAGATACGTACATTATTATTCTTACGCATCACGCAAAATATAAATAATTATTCGTAATATTAACAATACGAATGGCAGCATCATGCGCTAATTTATCAGCAGCATCTTTTGTTTACAAAAGGACCAAGAGTAATAATGGTACATAAGTCAATTTAGCTTTAAATTGCGGTTAGGTAATAGATGTAATGGACATTTTCAAAGAACGGTGGATAAAGATTTCAATTGTCTTCATACTCAAAGTCTAACTCCTTTACGTTGTTAAACACACAAACAATTTCAACTTTATTAGCTTTCCTTCTATTTGATTTAACTCAGGAGCGCTTTGTAAACAATAAAAACAGATTTCATGTTTCTCGCTTTTAAATTTATAAACGCTTATGAAAGCTAAACTTGGATTTATGAAGCTCAGTTAATGTTTGCTCAAAGCATGAAAGCATTTGGTATTTCTGCAGAGATTAATTACAAATTCCTTATTTTTCATTACTTTATTATGTTAGAAAGAAAAACGTCTCATTCCAGAATTAAATTCATAAAGGCACAATGATTGTTCAAAGGCTTTAACTTCTCGGTCACTATCTCAGTTTAGTTATGAATAGTACTAGCTTTCCGAAAATAACTGAACTAAAATGTAAAATAAATAAGTATTTTATATACCACAATTATTCTTGTCATATGTCATTATAAATAAAATCGGATAACTGCTATCAATGGCGGGTTTTGGATCAAAATTTTCTAATTCGCTTGCTTGCCTGCTCGTATATGAGAAAGGATAGAAGGGTCTAAGAAGGGACAGAAGGGCTGTCTGCCTAAAAAAAGGAATATCTTCGTGGATGACTTGGAAATGGTTTTGTAATTACGTTGCCCAAATTATCAAGGAGAACTCTAAGTGATTTGAATTTACTTACTATTAAACATACCATGCGTCTGTCATCGCTTCTGTTTTGTTCTAAGAATTTGTTAATGTTCCAAACTAGTTCTTGCATGAATATCGTATGGTTTCAGTTTAATCCTATATGACTAAAAATATTGCTACAGCTAAAATATACATTTTTGATTTTCAATATATTTAATTAAAACCTCTAACTTTAATAAAAAATCTTCTCATATGCATTTTATTTGATACTATTTAGTTGGAAGCAGTGAGAAAACGAGGAAGGAAATTACTATTTCTGAAAAGAATTCTTCAAATCAGAATAAACAGGAAGTATACTATTTCACCTGTGAGGTTCTTTTACGTAAATTAATGAGTTATTTTATGTTTGAAATTTGTACTGTCACGTCTCCCTTTCCGTTTTCCCGCCAGATTGCAAATTAGTTTGAGTGTATTTAATATTAAGTTTTTAGATTGTAAGACAGAGCGTGTTCTGCCTCTCTTGGCCACGTTACTAGGTTTTTATCTTAAATAAGAGTTCTTGTTTTCGGCATTGCATTATAATTGCCGATATTCGAATTCCACACCGGTTACGTTTTGAGCCAGCTTCGAGTAAACTAACTAACTATTTTTACTAACTATTTTTAACTAACTGTTTAACTATTTTTCGGTTACTATTTTATTTGAATTTGAATTTCACATTTGACTTACTGTTACTCTTAAGTTATCTCGTCGCAATTGGTTGACTGAATCGTAATTACTAGTGTGCCTTCTGTTCTTATTTAGTTTTAATGAAGGATCTTTTACACCTTAGTTGTTATTTTAGGCTTAGCGATAAGTCTCTCAAAATTTAGCAAGAGTTTAGACACTTAGGATGAATGCTAAATACATTACAAACTTTACACATATTTTTTTATTGTGCTCTGGTTCATGGGATGGACATGAATTACATACAATTCATTTAACTTCTGTTTCCTTTAAAAATCCAATTTGGTCATTAGTTAAATCGTGCGGCTGGTAAAAAGCTGAAGAATTAACTGAAAAAATAAATCTCATTCAATTAAAATTAGCATCAATTAAAACTTAGTCATTGTTAGTAAGCACGTAACAGATAAGAAGCTTTCAGTGACTTTTAAAGAATTTTTATAATTCAGTATGTTCTAGCAGAGGTTTAAAAAAGAAAAAAAATCGTTTGAAGCTAATTTTCCATCTATTCGAAAGCGAATATTTTTTAAAATTCACAACGATTAATTAGTTCTCTAAGCAAAGGAATTAGACAAAAATTTTAGAGTAAATGAAGACCTTTATGTTGAATTTTGAAAAAATCACTGTTAAAATACCAAATATACATGCACACATGCAAGCAGAATATATCTTAACATTCCTTTATCTTTATACTCATCAGCGCCCAAGCATAAACGCCGCAGCAACGCTGGTAGTTCTGCCAAATTTCAAACTCGACGTAAGGTCTGGTTGCAATTTTCGTATTTTGTTTTTCATGTGTAAAGCGCACATGTGCCAGATTTCTTTTGAAAATGCTGCCACTGAGGCATCCATTCATTAAGACAGATAACCCTTGAATGTTTTGCCGTAATATAATTATATTTCGTTATATGGCACAACTGATATTTTACTTAATAGAGATAGCAATCATTCTTGTTCAGATAGAACTTGATGAAAATAGCATACAAGTTCATCCATTCAAAATAACTTTCCCTTGTTTGCTTGCTCAGAGCTTCATCACTGATTTTACAATGAAATAAGTTTTGACAGTTTCATTTGTTTCAAATTTATGAACAATCTTATTTTATTACTGTAGAAAAAGTGATTAAAATAGCCGTGTTTTACTGTTATTGTTCTTATCGCATCTAATCTCATTTATCTAAGATCAGAGCAAGCCCACGAAATTCACTGTGGCATACCTTCAACATTTTACCTGTCGTTGGAAGAGTCTTGAGCACCATACAGGTGGCAATACGACTTCACTCAGTTCTGCCCCCAATTTTGAAGAAAAGCTCCCCCGGAGGAAGGACGCGTCCAAGACTCTCCCACTTCTGTTTCCCTACCACTAACTTCTCGAGAGGACTCTCGGCTCGCCGTATATTTTGAGATTATTAAAAGAATCCATGCCTGCTATGGGATTCGAACACAGGTCCTTCGGTGCGGTAGTCAGCGTCACTAACCAGTATCCCGGTTGACTAGCATAACCATGTTTTTAATTAATAAAGCTGCTGTATTGCTTCTTTTATCCTCTGCAAAAGAAAACACGTATTTTTGTTTTATTTCACTAGGGAAGGTATTCAACTAGTTGTAACAATTTTTAGAAATATGTTTATAAATATATTTATGATTTTTTGAAATGAGGCGTAACTTTTATTTATAGCGTAACTTTTCATTCATCATATGAACATAAAAAGCATTCGAAAATTCTATTGATTTTAGTACAAGAAATATTTTATTATATTTATTTATTTATAGCTATAGAAATATTTATTTATAGCTATTCACCCGTTAAAATTTTCCCCGGGTTCGGGACAAATTGCAGGAAACTTGGGGCAAATAGTAATAATAAAAATGGCGATATTTAAAAATATTTTTTCGCTATCATTCTTTTCTGAATTAAAGTGAGAAAAACATTTTATAATTATTATTACTTGGTATAATGACACTCAAAGATATCAAGTGATTTATAGTAAAATACAAGTAACAATACTTAACCGTTCAACATAAAATTCAGCCTTCAGCAGACCTGCAGTTAACGCAAATTATAGACTATTTCCTCTCACACATTCAACGTATGCCAACCTTTTGAAAATTAAGCATTGCAAACAGCCTTCTTCATCAGAGTTGCTATAGGCATATCCGCAAATTAAGAAAAACACTTTTCTGTTTCAGAATCTGTATCGAAGTTCAAAATCTTCTTCACACTATTATTGCTGGCTATTAATTTCGTTTTGGCATTTTGCGTCGGTTCACATTCTGCGTTCATTCACTTTTCAAACTGTTGCCACCAAATATTACAGCGCTGTATTATATTTAAAGAAATAACATAATGAAGAATCTGCTTAAATGTGCGTATGTTTCTCGTACTGTGATAAAACAACGAAACCTAGAACCATCAAATTTTGAATAATGTAATCCTCCACCGAATATGGGCACCTGGAAGCCCTAATTTGGAATCAGGTTTATTATTGATTTCATATTTTGCAAACCTTTAACGAATTTTTGATTAAGAAGCTCCACGATTTCAAAGCCAGCAATGGCAACACTCTACAGAAAAAAAACATTATTATCTCCAGCGCGCAAGACTGTATATCGGAAATTCTAAAGATATGCTCATTTTAAAATTATTTTGCAGTATTGCTGTTGAACTGAATTTTATGGCTTAAGTGCGATGAACATGTTATTTAATAAGTAGAGGTAACACACAAAATGTTAAAAAACGCCCTTTTGGGCGTCATGTAAAATCTGAAAGCTTCAGATTTGTTTTTATATTTATGTTTGATTTTTTTCCTTTAACCATTTCTTTTCCTTACCCTTTTTTCATCTTCCCTTCTTCATATTCTTTTCCAAATGCTTCGTGTTCGGGCGCATCAGTTAGGATGACATATTTTCTTTTGCGTCAGCCTGTGCTAGAAGATGTTTACGATCTAATCTTTGACGTGAAAAATTGATTATTTTTTTTTTTTGGTAAAGGAAGCTAGATACAATAAAATAATTTGCATGTTAACACTTAAAGCAGAAAACTTCACTACATGAATCAAAATCTCGAATTATAACATGCTATAATTGGGATGTTAAGTTGTTGGGACTGAGCACATGAACATAACTTTCTCTACATATTTCGGCGGAGCACTGATTGCGCTTTTGTAACAGGATCCGTCTTAAAAATCCTGTTTAGGAAAATAATGGTAAAATATTTTAAGACCACTGCGTAACATGCATTTTACTACTTACTCCTGCTACAACTAGCTCCTAGTTTCTGCACGCTCTACAGCACTTGCTTGAACGAAGCCCATTAAGCTGTCAAAGCAAAATATATACTATATGTATATGTGTACAATACAATTTTTTTCAAGAAAAAAATAATCTCATATTAGGCTTTATCCTCTATATTCATGTTTCTTATTGCAAAAATGAGCAGTACAACTGATAATATTTGAAACCTCATGAATAAATTAAGGAAAACAATAAAATTTAAAAGCTTTCTGATTTTATATTACCCCAAAGGGGCGTTTTTTAACGTTTTGTGTGTTACCTTTATTTGTTTAACATCATGTTGTTCGCACTTAAATTCCATTCAACAACAGTATCACAAGATATTTAAAAAGAACATTATGTTTTAGAATTTCCGATATATAGTCTCGCGCGCTGGAGATATTTTTTTCCCTGTACAGTGTTTCCATTGCTCGCTTTGAAATCGTGGAATTTGTTAATTAAAAACTCGTTAAAGTTTTACAAAATGTCAAACAGGTAATAAAACAAATTTTAAACTCGGGCTTTCAGATGCCCATATTTGAGTGGAAGATAACGTTATTCAAAATTGGATGTCTCTAGGTACCATCGTTTTTCCACAGTGCGAGAAGCATACATACATTCATGCAAATTATTTATTATTTAATTTCTTTAAATATAATGCATAACACAATTGGTGGCAAAGATTTAAAAAGTGAAAGCTGTTTTACAGTGGACGCCGGAATATACCAAAGCGATATTAATAGCCCTTTTGGGCGAATTGCCCCTTTGGGTTAATTGCCCCTTTGGTAAATCGTCAAAGAAGAAACTTCATTAGATAATGCTGTTCAGTCAGTTGGCCAGATGTCAGATGTGATTGAACAGTGCTGTGTTCCGTTTTTTGACGGCGTGAGGAAATTTTTTTCAGAAAGTGCAAATATTTTACTAAAGAAAATAGTTTTATTTTTTACCTAGACATACGAAAAAAAAGAAGTTCCAATTTCAAAAACCTTGACTCAAATATGTTTGGTTAAAGAAATCAGGTGCATGCATTTTTCTACTTTAGTTTTATGGTTTCATCGTGACTTTATTCTGCGTTAAAGTTATGTTGTGCCTTTATCTACGCTCTCAGGGATGGGGATTCTCACTGTATGCTAATAAACGAAAGTCTGTCGTGAGTCTGTTAAGAAGAATGCTCTAATATTCGAAATCCACGTGAAGAATTTTTAGTGTCGAATATTTTGCTGTTTAAATATGTTAAGTTCACATCGAAATGAAGTTCCATGTCCATTCTTTCGTGCTTATGTTAAAAGCCTAATAGAATTTTGAAAAGATATTATGTAAACCTTAGCCAAAGAGTTTCTTAGAATTAAAGAATACAGTTCAAATATTCTGTCTTAAATATTTTCAAAATTCTTTGAATCATGGAGCAGTTTCCTCAGACATGATAAATTGCAAAAGAAATTACAAATAGGGGTTAGTTCTAGAAATTTTCTTTTAAATAAGCAATACCCTTATAAAATATGAAACAGTACAAATGCAGAAAAAAGTCAATTATAGATTCGTTATTGAAAATACAGAAAAACTGATATTTTTAGATTTTCAAAAATAGTATTTTATTCTGAATTTTTTTAGTACTTTGAAACCATACTTTAAGGAATGCAAAATGCTTAGAAAATTGCTGACGTAAATAAATGACGAAATCACATATCATAAAATAATAATAAATAAAAGAAAAGTCTGAAAGGTTTTAGATTTTAAATTACGTCTGAAGAGGCATTTTTTACATTTTGTGTGTTACCTTTATTTATTAAATACCATGTTCTTCTCACTTAAACCACATAATTCAGTTCAAGAGCAATATCGCAAAATAATTTTTAAATGATCATATCTTTAAAATTTCCGATACTCAGCCTCGCGCGATGGAGATAAAAATGTTTTTTTCTCTGTACGACATTGCCATTGCTCGCATTGAAATCCTTGAATTTTTTAATCGAAAATTCGTTAAAGTTTTACAAAATATGAAATGGATAATAAAACAAAATCCAAATTTCAAATTTGGCCTTCCAGATGCCCATATTCGCAGGAGGATTACATTATTCAAAATTTCATAGCTCTAGGTACCGTTGTTTTATCACAATGCAAGAAACGTATATACATTTATGTAGATTCTTCATTATTTAATTTTTTTAAATATAATACAGGGCGATAATATTTGGTGGCAACAATTTGAAAAGTGAAACATCGCTTTTAGTAAATCGACGCAAAATGCCGAAACGAAATTAATGGTCCTTCTAGGGAAGTTGCCCTGTTGGACTAATAATAATAATAAATTGATAATCGATAACAAGGGACGAAACGTATTAGCAACAAATATCTTAATGGCTGTGAACTGCGGAAAATAATCCAGTCAACCAAATTGTGAGAAAATATACTCACTAACACGAACGTTGATGACATTATGTTTGTCAGCTACCTACAATTTCATATTTCATAATAGTCTGAATTCCAAGAACAACATCTGGATATTTTCGGAAGATAAAAAAGAATACGGAGAAAACTACCGATGCTTATATAGCAAGCGCTCCCTTGTGTAGGGTGTATAACAGGGATGGGCAAACGTTTTCGTTCGCGGGCCAAAAATCGAAAAAAAAAGTTCGGTGGGCCAAGGTAAATTTTTCTAAAATTTTAAAAACATATACAAGTATTACAATTTAAATATGTTAATGAGAAGAATGAAATTGCGCTTTCATTTTTAAAAGTTTCTTGTATTGAGGTTCGAAGTGAGATGTACTGATTCTAAGGAACGAGGCTAACTGCTCATCTGTTACTCTACTTCTTAAATAATTCTTTCTAAGGTTCATTGTTGAAAACACTTGTTCACATATATAAGATGAAGCAAACATAGCACTGATTTTGTGGGCGTGAGATATTAAATTCGGGAAACTCACTTTCGATAATGATGTTATATTCTTTGAAGACTGCTACAG
>KK118550.1:387053-398115 GCA_000611955.2 Stegodyphus mimosarum
CTTTCCAGATGTGATTAAGCTCCATCCACACAGAAGAAAATCAAGGCAGAAACAGGATTATTAGATGGTTAAATATTGGGCTGCATTACCAGATGAGGTTATTCAATTGATTTTCACTAATTTAATGTTTGAAACATCTTTTGTAGAGGTAATATAAGCATATAGGACTTAACCATATATATTAAACTCGAGAAAGCTTTTACTTTTACTCTCCACCAACATGTCCCCGACCTAGGATGAAGCTATGCAGAATAGGTTACCATCCTAGAGAAGATCATAAGCGTTGAACTACGGTCAGTCATTCATCAGAAGCCTGATCCCCAGGCCAGGTAATATCTGTGAAACTTTTAAAAGAGCTTTCCAAAGTAGAGACTCCTTTTAAATTAATTCTTTACTTTAGTCATCTACTAACGTTACACTTCAGAACTGAGAAAATCCTGTGGTAGGAGTCATGGTCGGTTCTTAAGGCAGTAAAAATAATTAAATTCTTGAATTCTTGTAGCCTCAGTGTAAGGTAGGAGCTTCCTTGACTTAAAATAAGCAAAATATTTAACTTCAGATATAAAGCCTTCTTAAGGAATATTAACAACAAAAAAATCCTAATTATTAGTCAAAGACAGATTTTTAATGAGTTCATTTTTAAAATATTAAAATAACTGTCATAACTGTTTTCTTCTCTTAATAAACTTCGTATTCCTTCTGTAATTAAAAAGGCTCGATTTTAAAAGAAAAGACTTTTTATAAGAAGTTTTAAATCAGACATGAGGATTTAGCATAAGCCGTAAGTGTTGTCTCACTGCATTTAATAAGATTAGGATACAATTAACTACATTAAAAATTAAATGAAATACTATTAGAAGAAAATAAACAATTTGAAACATTTTACTTTATAAAGTTGATTAATTAGGAAACTAAATGCAGCAACTTAAGCTAAAAATTATGTTCTTGTAATTAATTTTCTTTTTCTTTCACAATATGACCTAATTCTCAAGATCCAGTTCAAATGCTTTTAAATGAAATTTGTTCAAACATGGATATATTTTATGTTGCTCGAATTACTACGTGATGTGAAAAATCGATGATACTTCCTAACATCTGAAATAAGAAAGAAGGTCAAAAATAAGAGGACTGGGAGCATTTTTGTAATAAAGCTTTCAGCGGCAAAAGAGTTCTTATCATTGTTTAGACAAGTTAATTGCTCAATTTGAAATGGGGCAGAATTTCATTTCTGTTGCTTAAGTAAAATAGCTAAGCCAAGGATTTTACATGACATTTACAGTAGAACAAAAGTTCTATTAGTTGATGGTTGAATTATATTTGAATTAATTGCAACAAATCACGTTCTTTATAAAAAAAACTGAAAGGGTTCAAATTTTAACGGTCGCCTACAATCGTTTGTTAAGGTTTTTTTACCCTCTCGCTGAGTTCCCAGTCTACAAGTTTACTATTAAACCGCCTCCTGCTAACCCATTTCTTTTAGTTTTTTTTTTTTTTTTTTAAACCCATTTCTTTTATTTTTTTTTTTTTTTTTTAGTTTTATTATTGAGCGTCATTTTCTTCTCACTTAACGCCATATCCAGTTTAACAGCAGAATTACACAAATTTTAAAAGCAGCATAGCAGTATATGTTTAGGATACCCGATGCAGTGTGTCATATACTTTCCTGCTTTTTTTCATGCTTTAACAAAATATTTAAAAACTGCATATCTTTAGAATTTCTGATACACAGTCTCGCTCGCTGGAGATAAAAATGTTTCATTCCATATAGTGATACCACTGCTCGCTTTCATACCGTTGAATCTGGTAATCAAAAATTCGTTAAAACTTCACAAAGTTGGAAATATAAAATTCGAAATTCGAGCTTCCAGGCGCACATGTTCGGGTGAAGACTATTCAAAATTTAAATTCAAAATTATTCAAATTTGTTATTCAATTCAGTTATTCAAAATTTGATGGCCTTGAGTACCATCGCTATTTCACTATGCAATGAACATGCATAGATAAATACATACATGCAGATTCTTTGTTATTTAATTTCTTTAAAGCTAATACAGGGTGATAATATTGGGTGGCAACAATTTGAGACATGATTCTCTGTTTAAAGTAGCCGAAGCAAAATCGCGTTTCGAGACTAATAGCTTATTTCAGGCTAACGCCCTTTTCGGCTAAAAATGGAATACCCATGGAGAAAATCTTTCGTTCAGACTATCCTAGACTGTATTTAAATTTTACAAGGATGTCAATTGTAAATTATTAAATTACATTACATGATATATATTTCTCGAGATAACTTAGTATTAATATTTAGTTTCATTTAGTTACAATTTCAAAGGGAAAACAAGAATATAAATATTGAAATCTATGCTAAGACATTTCAATATGCAGCGAAATGTAAATAGAAATCTCAAATGAATTTATTTTATTATACCACGAGACGATTAATGCACAGAACCACTATATACGAATGAGCATTATACGCTTTCTTTAACCTTGCTAACCTTCGCTTAACTGCGGAAGAAATGGATGGTTTAGATAACTTAAAACAACAATACTCGGGAAATTGATGACTTAGTTGAAACAGAAAGACAGTGTTAAATTGTGAAGTGACTCAGAAAAAAAAAAAGGCGATTAGGTTTCGTAGCAAAGATAAATTTGTATTTTAAAGCTTTATTACTATCTTTAGTGATTTTTATTGTACTGAAAATTTTACTTTATAAGCTGCTTGTAACATTAGTCAAAATGCTTAAAACAAAGTAGGGTTTTCATTAATGATGAATTAATTTATTTTTGATGAATTTCTAATTTTGTGTGCAAATTATAGCAGTAAATACCTCTAAAATGGATTTCTATTCATGGGTACGTTTATCATTAATAAAGTATTTCTCCCGCCTTCTTCGCATGCTGTCATGGTGTAGTGGCAAGCACAACGTGTGTTCGAGGGGCTCGGGGTTCGAGTCCCGGCGAGGGCGTTGCAGCTTTTCATCCCTCATGCTTTAAAAATACCTAATGTCTATACACATTTAAATAAGTTTCAGACTATTGAAGCTGTAAAATTTGTTGATCTAATCGTATTTTACTCCATTAAATTTACTCAGCTGCTTGGTCTGCCTTTTTTCCAAATACTTATCGATTTCACCCAAAATTTATTTAAATTTAGCCACTATAAACACAAATTACTTATCTTTCTTTATTCCGAATTCTACTACATTTTTCAGGTCACTTAAGAAAGCTCACTTAATAAGCTCACTTAAGAATAACACTTTTTGTACATACGTGACCTATTGTAAGGTAATTTCTTTTGAACTTGAGTCTCCGAACTGCTAATATGGATTTGCATAATTTGAAAAAATCAAATTTACTTTTATAGAGTACTTGAAACTCTCATGCTATCTTTACTAAAAAGATTAATTACTTTTGTGCAGAGTATTAGGTAACATTTTGCTTCCCTCGCTTGTGTTCATCGCAAGCAGTGTACGTTGGAAGGGTAAACATTTCATTTGAAAAGATTAACGAGTATAAATTTGCTTAATGATAGTTTGGGAAAGCGATCTTAGGCTACTCTTGTTATGTAGGCATACAAAACGGATATACCTAACAAGCTGTTAGAATATATGAAGCTATTATATTGTTGCATGCGCACAAGTTCGTAATTGGTCGAATGCGCACGGAACCTATGATAGCTTGATAAAATTTATTTTACCAAACGGAACACTATACAGTTCCAGAACTTTCCACAAAACGCTCGTACAGGTCTTCTCAGTATCACAGAACACAGTCAGTAGTAACATTTCAATCTACTAAATACGTTAAATACAACGAAATGCAAAGCGCATCTAAAAGGTGAAATTGTCACGGATATTACCGTCACCGAGAAATCTATAGTACCATGTAGAGTCATTAGGTTTTTTTGAAGCAGGAGACATGAAAAATTTGCAGTGCACTCGAACCCTGGATCTCTCGAATACGCGTCGAGTGTGCTTTCAGTTGCACCACGAAGGCATGCGAAAAGAAGGGAGAAAATACCTTATACACTCCCCCTTTTAAAGGGCGATTAGGAATGAGAAGGATCTAGTCGTAAATCCTGGAGACGACGAATTATCGTCCGCTGTCTCTTAAGTTCAGGCGCCACTTGTAGAGTCATTAACTTTTTTTTAAAGCAGAAGATATAAAAAATGTGTAAAGCCCTCTTCGGGACTCAAACCTTGGACATTTCGAATACGCGTTGAGTATTCTTCTAATTATACCACGAAGGCATGCAGACAGAAGGAAGGCTGTACTTTATAACTTTCCATTTCTCAAAATTACTAAAAGGCATATACGGTTTAAATAGTATATAAAGTCCGAATAGGGTTACTGTTAAATAGAGAGATTAATTACAGTTTTCAATTACAGTGCAAATTGCAGTTACTGAGGGACCGGACCAGAATTTCGCCAAATGGTCGCCAAGTCTGACGACTTCTCGGGATTCGTGCCAAATTTGGCGACAGAAATTAGTCCCTAAAAACCAGTCAGCTTGGTGATGTCCAATTTAGCCAGATATCACCAAGCTGCCAGTGTAATATTATTTTTCCAGCATAGCTTTGCTTTTTCTAGTACTATTTCAGATTACATTATATAAGAGATACTTTACTTTCACATAAAATTTCACTAAAATTATTTACATATTTACAAAATTCGTAACAAAGGCATTGGCAGAGCGATCTGGGTTGTTTAAGAATTTACGACGTTTATATCTATTAAAGGAGGTAAATCAACTAATTACCATTCTACAACTGACTGGCAATTGGGATTTTCAGATTTCGAAGCCCACCGAAGGCACAATCGATTTTTCGTGTTTCATGCTTTGAAAATTCTAATAGGCTCTATAGGAATTTATTCAGAGAATTTGAGGCAAGATTTCGGCATTCAGTAAACTTATTTTTGTTTACAACGTGGATGTTAAAATATGAATGAGATATATAATCCATATATTATATGAATTATATAATCCCATTCATATTTTATATTACTATCCATATATTATATTACTAGCCACTAAGTACTTACTGTTGTTTTCGAGTAATATTTTTAGGACCAGAGGTGTTATATTTCTCGACACTCACTTTTTTCCTTACCACTTTTGCGCCCGAATCATTTTTCAGACTGTTGCGACCAATGTAATTGTGATGTGTCATTTTTTAAAATTAAATAATGGAGAATCTGTATCTATGGATACATGTACACCTCGCTTTGCGAAAATACAACGGCACCTACAGCTACCAAATTTTGCATATTTATAGTCCTTCACCCAAATATGTGCAACTAAAAGCCAGAATTTTAAATTTCGAATTCGTTTTCTATTTATTTCATATATTCTACAAATTTAAGGAATTTTATGATTATCAAACTTAGCGACTTGAAAGCAAGAAGTAGCAACATTTTTCGAAATAAAACATTTTTATCTCAGTTCGCGCCAAACTGTTGCCATCCGAAAAAATGTAAGATATTTATTTTTCAATTTTAATTGAAAAACTCGGTTATTTGAAAGCAATGCTTTGCCACTGCAGGAAACAAAATGCTTTCATCTTCGCACGCCAAGTTGTTGCCATTCAGTAAGTCCTAAAATATTTAACTTTTAATTTTAATGTGTAAGGTTACTTGATAACAGACTAAGCGATTTAAAAGCAATAAACCCAGTTTTTAAGAATAAATTTTCTACATTTTAATAAAATTGATTTAAATAGAAATGTATTAAAATCGTGAGACGTGTAATTAGAAATATTAAACATTGTTATGAAATTGACTCATTGAAATCATTTTATACGTTTATCTTTTTAATGTTGGCTAGTTTAGGCGGCTGCCAGCGCAAGCGGCTAGTTTTTGAAGAAATAATATAACGAATATAAGTGATAAGTGACGGGGGACGTGGGCACTGTTCCTTTACCTTAGCGGTTAATCAATACAGCACCACACCCACCATTACCTAGAGAACATTACATTTAATTACCTAGAGAACAGCATTAACATAGGTAACTAGTATTACAAATAAAGCATGGTACAATGTACACAGTAGGAGTAATTACGTCTAGAAGCACAGGATATAAACTATATAATACATGTAATATTTACAGACTGTTGTGTTTCCATACTACTTTCGGAAGTGATGCTATACTAGAGGTACAAAATGAATATGCATACTAAAAATGCATGCATATATTATGTGACATATAAGATAAAAATAGTACACTAGTTCAATACAGAAATGCGGATGTAATACATAGAGCAAAAAGCAGTAATGGAATATATAGTCATGCGTTTAAGACAGTCAACAGTCAACTGCTACATAACTTGCAAATTACTACATGTTGCGACTATTATATGAGAAGAGATTGCAATGTTACAGTTGAAAAATTAATACAACATGTACATATTTATGTAGTGTTACTATTAAGGCATGAAACGATGTACATAGCAACATAGCAGGAATAATTACATCTCAGGAAAAAATTTAAAAAAATATAACATATATAGATTATTATGAGACCAGACGACATTCGTAATAGTGATGTTATGTCAGAGGTACGGATATATGTTGGACAATTTGTATGACCTACATGACATATAAAGAGTACGAGCTAAATGGTACAATACAGTTACCATATAAAGTACAGGTTATAATATTACGTACAGACTGATTATAACAGCGTTTTTCATGTGAACTACAACATAAAATACGATAAATACATATCTGGATTAACATATTACTGATATTTTGGAGTAAATACGTTCAAGGGTATAGTGTACATAATGACATTCAAAATACTATATACAAGTTATATAACACAATATAATTACCATACGATATACCAGTTAGAAGATTACTGAAAGATTAATTATTACATTTCAATAGTATAAACAGCACATTTCAGTAGTAAGTGTATTTCAGTAGTAAAGTGAGCGAAATATCTTCTGGAGTGAGTACAAATCAATGCTAAAGAGTGCGAAACATACCTATACACAGACTATGTAATACGAGCTCCTACATATAACACAGCCACCATACTTGTCACAAGATTACCGGTAGATTCATTATACAATGTTATCCTAGCAAGGGGTGTTATGATACAATATGCAGTATGGGTAGTATTGTCATGTCATACTATTGTCATGTCAATCAGTAAACATTCGGGAAAAAAGATAAGAAATTCGTGACAATAATATGTAAGCCTATGAGAATAAAGATCAGATAAGGTGCTATATACAATATATACACTAGATGTTGCATAAACAACATAAACGAATATTGTTGCAGCAGTAGAGTATTGATATTTTACATAATATGATAAATGTTAAAGATAAATTGATGCATAATGATATATACATATCTTGCATATAATGTCATATATAGTGGTATCGTTAATACAATACAGGTGTGTAATATTCAGACACTATAAGACGTCATAGGTATAATACAATACAATTCTGTGGTTAGGTTCGTAAGGTATACGAGGTAATTGCCTCCTCGAAAAGATTTAAAACATTCTTAATGCTGTACATAAGGCAAGATGTAAAAATACACAAGATGTACACAGTGTTGCAACAAAACGTGTGATTGCTACGCACAAAACAGGGTACAAATTCAAATAATTTAATGTGTGAAAATACGTATCTGACTTAAATGCTGTTTACAAACATACTACTAAATTAGCATTAGGTAGACACAAAATTTAATTCACAAATGGAGTACTGGATGAGTATACTGTTACATCATAGGTGTGTTTAACACTTAGCATAATTTTAAAAATATACAGAAAGAGTACTTGGCTGTAGAGCTTAAGAGCTGCACAAACAGAGTAGCAGACGAAGAATCACATTGTCAAAGTTAACATTATGTGAGATGCATAATACCCAATACATTCTAGAATGCATATAAGTAGCTATACGTTAATTGAGTACATCATTACCCCACAGATGTGCTTAAACACTTCTGCATGACCTTAATATGTATAAAATAATTACTACGTTTGAAGTTTGATAAATATGTACCAATATTGCGATACTTTTACATTAAGGATATATTGAAAATTTTGATGATTGATGCTAGAACTACATTTTGTATATAATGATGCAGGATTAAAGTTTAGGCAGTACATGATTCGATGATGATTCAAGAGGAGGTTGGTGCATATTGATATTTAAAACATTTCTGACATAGAGTACAGGATGCAGTAGTACCTTCAGAATATGGTTGGGATTCAGTTGTGCGCGTATGAAGTTAGTCCAAGCCTAATGTGGATAGTTTATCCCTTATATTTACAATTTGACGGATCAGATGCCGCTGTTTAATTAAAAATTTTCAAAATGCTTCACGACTAGCATCTGGGAGAGGAATTTGTGAACCAGCAGTGAATGGGCATGTTGAGAGGTACTAGCGTACCCACATCTCCGCAACAACAGAGCTCAGTAGTACTTAAGTCAAATCGTGCATAGTATTGTGGAAAAAGCTCCATGTCCTGTAATATATCTAACGAAATTGAGATTGTTAATATTTCGAGCTATATCAACGTACGTGAGGTGGTATTGCGTACGGCGGCCCATTTGGCTCGAGTCCCATTCTTCCTACCATTGACCTATGGCCTTAACTCGAAGAGATCTTTTAAGGTGGGAAATGGCCCATGGAATATTAACGTGAACGTTAGCCTGTCCATTGGCAGCTTCCTTAGCCAATCTGTCAGCAAGCTGCTTGCCATAATGACCGACATGGGCCTTTATCCATTCCAGTGAGATATGAATTTCGGGATGGTCTCGTAGATCTTGTTGTATCTGCTGGATAATTGGGGAGTAGTGTTCCGGGTTGTTGATAGCATATAAAAAAGATTGGCTGTCTGTTTTTATCACTGCAGGTGTAATCTGCTGTTTTTGCAGGTAACATATTTCGTGAGCAATTGCCACTGCCTCTCCCTGAAATACACTATTATTAGTGAGTAGCTGACCTTTCCTTTGATAAATATTTGATTGGTCCTGTAGAACTATAAACGCACTGCCTGTGTTGTTATCCATTTTTAATCCATCAGTATAGATCTCTGTATGTAAACGTGAATCAGTAGATGTTGAGTTAAATCGTATTCTCACCCCGACGCCCTTGTGCGAGGGGTGGATGTATAAAGGGGGGGGCTGTGCTTCATACTCTTCAGGAAGGAAGATGTCTTCTGCGAAATATAACGAATATAAATGTATGACAACTCTTAATACATTATATGGAATTTTAATAGAGAAGCTGCTTTTAAATATTGTTACGAAATGCCCAGGCGCGATAAGATAGCTTTCCCGCAAAGCAAGTTTAAGGCGGCCAGAAAATGGCAGGGGAAGGCAAGGTTGCCACATTTGACGAGAAATCATCCATTTGGCGACAAAACTGCTGATGTGCCATAGACGGATGGAGAACCTTCTGGAACGAATTCTTACTGGTTTAGCCCAGAATGTTCTCGAACACAAGCCAAAAGCTATATAAACCCTACTGGTACGCGCAAAGTCGAATCAGTGAGGATTTCATCGAGTTGACAGTCAGTCAGTGAATGCCTAGTCGAGTCATTTAAAAGTCAGTGAGCGAGTGTCTTGTAGTCTAGTGCAGAGTTGGGCGTCGAGTGCACCGAGAGAGTCTCTTAGGGCATCGCGATTTAGTGAATCGTCGAGCTTTATATTAGAGTATGTTGAGCTCCGAGAACGACTGACCCGAGTCGGGTGTTGTACTCTGGTGCTTTGCCGTGAAGCTGTCTCCACCGTTATAGCCTGGTAACCTGAAGGCTGTGTCGCTGATTGTTTAGCGTGTTTATAGTTGTTCTTGTTCTTCGACTACTGTAAACCGGATTTTGGAGCGGTCTTGAGTAATATTGGCTAATAAATTGCGTTTTCGTACAAGTGTCGTCGTTATTCACTCCAAATCCGCGAACTCTTAAAGTACGTAAGAAGAAAAAAAGTAACAATATATTGTGATTTTGCCCTTGAATTCTATACGGCATAATTACCAAGAACTTGATATTTAAATAAATAATATTCAACAGGCAAAAAGGTAATAATAAAGAGACAAAACAATTTGTAAGACATAAGTAAGTTTTTCAAGAAACCTAAACACTGATATGATAAACGTAAAAAAGCAGAAAAAAATTATGTCAACACTTAACACTGTATCAGGAATTCTCTACACTGCTTTTAAAAATTCTGTGAATTTGCTATTGAATTTTATGTGACTGAGATTAATAGAATTACAATAAATGGAATTTGAGCAATGAGTTTTTATTGTATTCAACATTAAATATGATACATAAAAATAATATGGGCAATTGAGAAAAATTAAAATGACATGATTAAAGTGAATATCTACGAGTAAAACAGTAAATGAAAATATTGTTCTTTAAATATTTTCCTTTCAATTCATTAAATGGTTACTATTTACTATTGTAAAATGTTACTATTTACTATAACACATTTACTCTTTCTATTTACTATTACACTGTAAAATTATACACTAAGGGTTTATTTATATGAGACATTATCATGTCCGGATGCTCGCATAATTTTTTGCGTTTGGGGGGTAAATAACATATATATTTTACATTTTTCTGTTTCAATTTCCGTTTCATTTCATTATGCAGTTTTATCTTTCTTTAAATGCTCAAAAGGATACACGAAAAAAAAAACATAATACAGTTCTCTTGGATTATTCAGGTTTTGGATGTTTAAGATCATTTATTACCCCTTGAGAAATCCGTCTGGAACATAAAAATACGAATAATCTATAATGAATTTTAAATTTAAGTATGATTGATAGGTCAACTTTAACTAAAATTTTTAAATTTTCAAAATAGTAAAGTACCGTCTTTAAATTTGTACTCCAAATTTTAAAATATAATAGATTCCTTTATACAATTTTAGCATCTTCCTGCGATGGCTTAATCTACGTCTACTAAACTCTTAATTTACTAGCGTGCAAGTCCGGTAGATGAGCGGCTTGTGCAAAATTTGTAAGTTCTATGTACACCTGAAAAGAAAATGCATAAAAACAATTCAGTATTGAATGATATGC
>KK118550.1:400031-410981 GCA_000611955.2 Stegodyphus mimosarum
GAGATAGATATAGATATAAATGGATGTGTAAAATGTTTTTCTGAATAGAAACAATGTACTAAATAGTGACGTAATAATTTTTTAATGCACTGCAATCAAGAATAAAGAGGAAATCCCTTCCTTTTGGCAACGCCCATGCGTTTGTAGGAGGTCAACCAACTGGACAGTAGGGAAAAAAGAATGCAAATTTTTTTGTTTTATTCACACCTTTACTCGTCAGTACCTTGACAAGTAGTAAGGATTCTTTCCCAAGGAAGGTGGCCTTGCTCGAATTAAAGGTGTCGAAGGTATTTCTTATCTTAGTATATAAAGGCAAATGTTCGGAGAGGAAGCATTAATTCGTGTCCAGATACGAGTTTGCATCTTCTGTGAAAATGAAGGTAAGAAATGTTTTTTGCCTATGTGTTTCAGTAAGTATAAGAAGATCTTATAATTCATAAGGTATTGAATTTGACTGAATTTATAAAAGAAATTCTAAATAGTGAATAATTTTTGCTGAAATAATTCAACATTAGGCTAATACTTCATGCTTATTTTTTAAATGATTTCACAAATTCCTTATATTAGCTGTAAAATAATGAATTTAAATTAATGACTGTTACAGATTATTATATTTTACCTTTCATTTCAAATAATATATATATTATATATAGTGTAATATAAATTATTTTTAAAGTAAGGCATTGTTTTTCAAGAAAAACTAAGGTTTAAAATTTATTTGTTTAGAATAACATGATAAATGTTTTAAAATTTTGTTACCTTTTTTACCAAGAATATTTTTGTTATTTCAAGCTCGGCAAATTTAAAAGAAACATTCACTAGACTATATTACTATTTATATTAATTAAACTTCATTGTAAAATTAAACTTCGTTGAAAATTTCATTAACTTACTGATTCTAAGCAAAGATACTGTGTATGAGGACTAAATAAATAATGTTAAATTATAATATACAATATATATTTAATTGCCTTTAACAGTGCTCAACTCATACTGAAATAAATTGGAAAGATGAAAACATGAATTAACAGCTACTAATCTTAAATTCAGTAATGTAAAATAATGTAAAAAGCAGCAAACTGAATAAGAGACACCTATTTTATAAAATCTTAATCATATTAATTCCATTTTAATGTGAGTGACGTACACTATAATTCCGATCCTGCCAAATTTTAAGAAATAAAATGGGCTTTAATTACAGTTTCGCAATGAAATGTAAACTGGACGATGAGAAACTTTCTGAATTGTTTTAGGGTTGATAATTCCAGTACGTTTCCGATTAATTGACGAAGTTGTTTGAAAGAGAACTTGAATTATAAAACATAATTTTCTTGTCAAATTTAAATTTGGAGATATTCAGTTATTTCGGGAAACAGCAAACTTCCTGCTTTTAAATTAAAAAAGTAAGTTCAACATGTCATAAATATTGTAAAACATTTCTGATTTATAGTTTTCTTTTTTATAGCAAGGCCAAATATTAAAAGAATAAGAATATCTGCTAATTTTTTCATAATATAAACTACTAACATAGAATTGACCAATACCATATAAAGTTCAGCAATTTTATCTACATACAAATTATAAAACTAGGTAGAAGTTATTTGTTTGCAAACATAAATTAAAATATTTAGTTTGGAATGATAAATTACTTCTGTTTCAGGTATTCATCCTTTGCACCCTCTTTGCTGCTAGTCAAGCTGCAGTACTTTTGAGTGCTCCAGCTCTTTTTAGTACAGGAGCCAGTACCCAATATAGGGCTCAAGATGTAAGAATATTATTTTACTGTTATTTTCTTAAAATAAACATTGATTATAATATGTAAAATATGTTATTCTGTTGTTTATCTAATTAAAACTATTATAATAATAATTAATTTGGTGTTAAAGAGAAATGAAATAAGAATATTTAGTCTAAACTAGCATTTTGTGAGGAAAAAAAACGAGTATCAGTTATTAAATTATGACAACTGAGCATTCTACGTTTAGGAATAGAGACATTTTAAATTCATCTAAGCACAGAAGAAGGCCAACATCACATTAAAAAAATTGAAAACGGAAATTGTCATAAACATTCGTCTCTCCCTATATGCTTTAAAACTCCAAACATGACTAAAATTAAATTTTGAAATTGAAATGAAACTACTCTGGCAGTGATATTTGTTACAAATTTTAAAGCTACAGAGCTATATTTTTAGCGTATCCTGCCAGCTGTCCTGTACTTTTGCATTTTTATTTACATTATTTATGATAAAGAATAGATAGATGTATCATCACTAAATCAAGCTAAAGAAATATCACAAATGTCATTCAGTCACTCATTTCATCCACTAGGAATCAAACTGGAGACAAAATATCAGCAATCCATTCTTTCCTTCCACTATAAGCTCAGAGATAACAAATTATTACCCTTCAGAGTTCTAGAGCAATGGAAATATTACTTAAAATTATTTACTGACTGATTCGCTGATCTGAAGACACAGTAAATTGGGTCAACGAATTTCTCATGGCAAAGAAGGAAAGGACTGTGCCTGTTATTGGTGTGGGTTCTGAGTACTTTATATGGGTGTTCGAAAAGACTTCCGGTTATACAGCATTTCAAGGGCCCTAAGCTGTGCCACAAGGGTAACATTTATTTACAAAACACTTATGTTTCGTGCAACATCTGAATCTGAGCCCAACGGTAATGCAGTGGATGGTGCTAATTTACCATACCAAAAAGTGCTGCAAGTGGCTTACTTCGTATGAAGTTAGTGTTGCTTCTTTTAGCTTAACTGTGCAAAATTTGTTTCAAAGAAAAAAAAATCCACATAAACTTAAAAAATTATTTTATTGACAACATATGATAAAATATTAATGAAAAGAATAACATTAAAGTTCTGTTTTACTTGATCAGATCAAAGATTTTCTGATACAATAGTATTTAAATTTCATTTTCAGCTATATGTTAGGTAAATAAGGAATGTTATTATGAAACATTCTTTCTTCTGGTTCTTAGAAGAAAAACCGAAAGCGTTTTTAGACACGTTCTCTTAACTGTGATTAGTTTTAAAAAGAACTCTAAATTTAATTAGCATGTCAAATCATAATTTTGCTTAAATATTTTGTTCGTTAGAAGGGCTGAGAAAATCTTTTTAAGCATACTTGGCTCAAATTGGACAAATGACTTATATTTTTTCCCGAATAATAATTATTAACTTATACTACTCCTTTCAACTATTAAAGCCAGTAGTATGCTAAATACAGTTACAAAACTTATGACGTAATCATTATAATTTTTTAACTAATCTTTCACAGAGCATAGGAAATTACAACTTTGGCTACGATGAGGGTCATCACTCAGGAGGAACTTTCCGAAAAGAGGCTGGAGATGCCTTCGGAAACAAAATTGGATCTTATGGCCTGAGGGACGCTGATGGACGTCAGAGGATCATCAACTATGTTGCCGATGCCGCTGGATTCCGTGCTGATATCAAGACCAATGAACCTGGAGTCGAGGCCAAGGATCCTGCTGCTACTACCATCAACAAAGCCTTAATATCCTCCCCTGCACCAGTTTTGGCCACCTATACTGCAGCCCCTGCCATCACATATGCTGCCGCCGCTCCTGCTCTCACTTACGCTGCTCACCCGTTCTCTTACGCAGCAGCGCCCTTAGCTCATTACGGATATTATAACAAAGCAGCTCTTTTTAGTCCACTTCTACACTGATAGAAAGAAATGCCGAGTTCCTTGCCATGATCTCATCTTAAGCTTTGCACTTGAATATGTTCCTTGTTGTGCCAAATGACCAAAGTGAAAAATAAATGATAGAATAGTATTAGTTTTTTGTAATAATTTTGTCTTCATCAGCACATACGTATTGAAAATACGTAAGAATCAATGTTAACATGAAATTGTTAAAGGTAAAAACAAAGTCTGTGCATACACGGATAAAAACTTACAGCAGGGTTTTTAGATTTGAATTCTAAAATCTTAAATGATAATAAATATCTTTCAGTTTAGGAACATTTTTATTCCACACTGACTTACTGAGAGTTTTTTGGAAAGCATTTATTGACAATTTCCAGAAAAAATTACGAGAAATACAACTTGCAATACCAAAGGAAACTTTTATTTATAATACAGCAGAATAGTTACACTTGTACGTCTGACATGATTTTTAATTTCTGGGTCATTTCTAAGCGGGATAAAACACGTACACATACTCAATTTTCATGAACATGAGTATTAATGAATCGATCATGGAAAACCCTTTATAAATTCCTTGCAAAGAATAGTTTTCATAGAAGAGTTCAAATGCTCAGATGCCAATTTTAATGACATAAATATTATCTCTACCATTTAAGAAGTAAACGGAAGGTGCCTTATAAGTAAACAAAATGATAAGCAATTATAAGCACATTCTAAAGCATATATCTTACTTTATAGCATATTTAAATCGAATTTTTAGAATTTCTGCTTTCTCTGGATGATTTAATGATCTCTTTATGCATTTATTATTACACACTTTGATTTTTAATATTTTGGCTCAAATAAGACTTCCCGATTCTTTGCTTTTATTTAATTTTCAATTAAAAAAATTCATTACATTAACTGTTTTACTCAATTCTATGAAAGAAAAAATTAAAGAAATTAATGAAGAAGCAACGTTAACCACAAAGCTGAAAGAAAAACATGCGGTACTTTTGGATTGCAAAAGCAGTTCTTGCCAATATGTTTGCATTACGATAGAATTTATTTGTTGAATTATACTAGCATATTACCCGTTGAAAAATCAACGGATAGTAAATTGAACAAAAATAATTTCACATCGGGTTCAGTGTCCGCAGATGTGTATAACTTCACGAACTAGGAATTAAAAAATACTGTATGGTGAACTACTAAACTGAGTAACTTTCAGAGTCAGAAATCGATTTAAATTGAGCAATTATGAAACTTTTCAAAATCAGGAAACATTGTAGAGACATTAGGTATTTTTGAAAGCAGGAGAGTTGAAAAATGAACAAAGCCCTCGCAGGGACTCCAGCCGCGGACCTCTTGAATGCGCGCCGAGTGTGCTGACAACTACACCACGAAGGCATGCCAAGAAGACGTTGAGAAATACCTTATAACGTAAATTTAAAAGGAAATCTCTACATAAAAATTTTTAATAAAGATTTGTTTTAATTTCAACTAAATTTTTCATTTTAATTTCAACTGTTTTTATCCGATGTATATATATATATATATATGATTAACACTCTACCCATTAAATAAAAAAATCTGAAAGGGTTCAGATTTTAACGCTCGCCTAAAAGGGTTTATTAAAATTTTCTATGCTCTCGCTGATCTCGGAGTCTACCAGTCTGCTATTATTAAACTCACTCTTACTAACCCTTTTTTTTGTCTTTCTAGCTTCATTAGCATTATTTTCTTCGCACTTACGCCATGCACAATTCAAGAAAAAAATTGCAAAAATTTAAAAGCAGTGTAGTAGTATACGTTTAGAATTCTCGATGCAGTATTAAGTGTTGGCATACATTTTTCTGTTTTTTTTTATCCTTTCTCATTTCATCATATCAATGTTCAGTTTTCTTACTAAGATGGCTTTACAAAACTTGATTGCCTTTTTATTAATAACGTTTTGTATGTTTACTTTATTTATTAAAAATTACGTTGTTGGTGCTTACGCCACTTATGGGATGAGTTTTACATACATCATTTTTGGTCCAATGCGACAGGAAATCACAAAATATGAGGTTTGGACTTCTAGCATTTGTACACGATTACCGATATATCTTTCCAGGAAACGATTATCCAGCTACTTGCAAACAACAGAGCAAAGAAGGGGGTTGCACCTCCTACATAACTTTCAGTTCTGCACTGCTATCCCGTTATTCCAGTGACTAATTCAGCAACACAAAGTTCTTAACCATACCAAAATAGTATTCACTTTTCATGTGTTCGTTTAAAAAACAAGGCCCCACCACTCTGGTCGATGTTTACATTTTTTCCACTGCAGCACCCAAATTCGCATTACTCCAATAGTGACAGCTATGCCAATTAATACAACAAGCAATATGGAAAATTCCTTCATCACTGTGCAAAATGCTTTCGAACAGATCAAGCATACTTTACTTCTTTTCTAACATGATTTCTGCAAATTTCGTATGGCGTCGCTGGTAAAAGGTTGCTGAATGTAATGGTGCTTTAAGTGATGGAATTTCAAACCCGTCTTTAAGACAGAGTGAACGGCATGTCGTTTTAGCTCCCTTTCCCTAGATTTTAAATGTATAGATTTTGAAGGGCTTCTTTCAAGCATAGCCCATCATTGGAGGTAAGAGTTTCTTCAATACATAAAGTTGATGGTTGAACCGAATGGTCGAAAGCCAAAACAGAATCTTGTGCCATTAGTTTACGATGACGGTGTTTAATAGTTTTGGGCTTCAGTTTTGCATTTTGTTCCTTTCTCAACTCTCCACTACGTTGGACCTTCACCACGAAACTCCGCACCTCGTAACTTGCTATCATTTTAGTTTTATTTCATTGCTAAAGACTGGAGTCATATTAGGTTACTTGAAACATAAATGGTAAAAAATGAGCTCTGCTATGTGTCACAGTTTACCTTAAAAGTACATAAAGTACATCACGTATTTTCTTCTTGTTTTAGGCATGGACTTACGAAACAGCGTATATATACTACATATATATGTATATCAAAATTACAATTTCAAATAGTATTAACCACTTAATTCCTCACTTTAATTCCGCTTTCTGTTCTAAAATTAGTAATAACTTTTTCTTGACTGCGGCATTTCTAGATTAATCCTCTCACAAGACTTTTCAATAATGATGATGCCGTAGCTAATTCGAAACTTAAACCGAACCCTTTCTGTTAATAAGAATATTCGCATTTGCTTTCTGCACCGCGGATTTGATAGACTGCTGCTTGCTATTTCCCGTCTTACTGCAAAGGTATCAGAAATGTAAAATGAATCAAATAGGCACGATTAGAAAGCCAAGCAATTGTGACCGCAAATGTCAACTGAAATAAAAAGACATGTTTAACCTTACTTTGTTTAGTTTAGAATTTTAATACTTTGCCATAATGTTGAGGAGAATTACTTCGACAAGAGCATTTAAGGCTATATTTGATGACGTTCTGTAGACGATTCTGCTGGCTATGTTTGATGCAGTTCTGTAGCCAGATGAGGGAAGCAACTCACTTGGCTGTCAAAAATCCAATGAACTCTTTGCCAATAGTACAGAACATTAACAAAATCTCAAACCAGAATGAAATCAACTGCACAATATCTTGAATAAGAGGTCACACCGGCCTCCAAGGCAATGAAAAGGAGGATGAACTTGCAAAGTAAGCAGTTCGGAGAGCTGGCAGGAAGAAAGCCTCTCCACGCCAAAAGGGAGGAGAAACGCGATTTCTTCCAAAAGGTTTCAGGGAATTTGGAAAGCCCTACACTGAAAATACTAAATTGGTCATTTTCGATGTACCTTTTCTCAAAACTTGCTGTAAATACAAGTTTGAAATTTCTTGTATAATTAAAGTACATCTATCTAATTGTACTGAAAAGAGCTTTTGCAATATTTTGAGTTTAAGAGTAATTTACAGAAAACTGTATTAGATAGTAAAATTTAGCACTTTTCTCACCAAAAAAAAAGAACAGATTGAGAAAATTATTTTTCCTAGTTTATCACAAACAGCCCATTTCAGTAAATATTAGGAAACATAATAAATAAGCCATAAAA
Source organism: Stegodyphus mimosarum (assembly GCA_000611955.2). Taxonomy (NCBI): domain Eukaryota; kingdom Metazoa; phylum Arthropoda; class Arachnida; order Araneae; family Eresidae; genus Stegodyphus; species Stegodyphus mimosarum. The sequence continues at coordinate 407,774 of KK118550.1, forward strand.
ATTGACATACCTGGGAACAGTTGTTCCTGAGAAAAGGTACATCGAGTACAAAAAAACACATTCGGAGAAAAACGCATTTTCATGTAAAAATCCTCATTGATCAAAGCCTTCGATGATAAATTAAAACTAGATTTTTTACATTTCTAATTTAATTTAAAATAAGACGGGGGAGTTAAAATTTGTGAACTAATTTTTTAAAAACTACTTGTGTGATTTTTACACGACTTTGCAGTTTGGCATAATTTGAGTCGTAGAATCGAAATATAGGAAAAAATGGTGTGTTATTTCAGAAGATGTTAGATTTTGTGTCAGAGCACCTATGTTAGAACAATGCTATATATGAATCTAATATTTATCCTAAGTCGCGTTTTCGAGACACTGAAAACGCAAGTTAAATTTCCACAATTGGTCCAGTAGAACGGGAGATATAGAAGTGTCCTTTTTCTTTTAGTCCAAAGGGGCAATTTGTCCTGAAGGACTATTAATTTCGTTTTGGGATTTTGCGTTGAAAACTACAAACGGCGAATAACTTTTCAAATTGTTGCCACCAAATATTAGTGCCTTGTATTATATTTAAAGAAATTAAATAATGCATGAATGTATATATGTTTCTCGCATTGTGATAAAATGACAAGCCATCAAAATTTGAATAACGTAATCTTCCATAGAATATGGACATGGGGAAGCCCAAATTTAAATTTGAAATTTGTTTTATTAGCGATTTCATATTTTGTAACACTTCTCCGAATTTTTGATTAAAAAATTAAACGATTTCAAAGCAAGCAATGGCAACACTGTACGAAAAAAAAAACATTTTTATCTCCAGCTCGCGAGATTCTGTATTGGAAATTCTAAAGATATGTTCATTTTAAAATTATTTTGCGACATTGCTGTTGAACAGAATTTTATGTTTTGCGTACGTAGAACATGATATTTAATAAATAATGGTAACACACGCACAAAAAAACAACCCTTTGGCCGTAATTTGAAATCTGAAATTTTTTTTTTTTTTTTTTTTTTTTTTTTTTTTGGGGTTTATTTTTTTGTTCAAGGTGTACTATGCGATGCCAAGTAAGAATTTTGAATAAATGAAATATGAATTGCTTCTTTTTTAGGTCTTCGTAAATGAAAATGGCATTAGTAATTAAAATCTTCATTGCAGAATCGTGTACTCTATGTATCTTTCAGTTACGTGAAAATTTAGATAAGAAAATTATCCAATATGTACCAATTTCTGAGGCTGAATTTTAAGGAAAAGCCTTATCAGATGAAAATGTGTAATTACGTGATTTAGTAATACTAACGTATTACAGATTTTAATGAAATCAGCTACAATAATTTCTTTCAATACTTATAATTTCCATTTTAATTCTAATTTGTACATTCTTACTCAACCAATCTTTGCACTCTGCATTCTAAATCAAAACATTTTAAGTCGATGGGGATAAAGATGTAACGAATTTAAAAAAAAACTGGCATTTCAAGAACTTTTTCAGCCCTATAATTACACATTTTAAGCGTTAATCAAAACTAGATGGTTTACAACCTTTGTAATTAAATAATTTGTCAAACTTTTATCTCTGATATATTTGTATCTAACTTTCAAGTTCAGATATATTTCTTGGTTTTTTTAACAATGTAATTAAATTTTGTCTAATTAAATGAGTTAATTAATATTTTCGAAAAACTATGTAATTTTGTTTGATGACTTTATATTGTATCATAAGAGCCTCCTAGACGGTAAACCGGTTAGTGATTCTAACGGCCGTACCGAAATGCTCGAGTTCGAATCTCGGAGAATGCATTAATTTCATCTGCCTATCTCTTTGCAGGAGGAAACTGTGGCCTACCTGTTACCTACCTCTACAATAAAGTGACCACAGCTTCCGGCCTTAGTAGAGGGCAACGCCTATAATTGGTAGAGTCTACCATTTGGAGGGGGCAGGGTATATTGTGGCATAACATTTACCATTGTACAATGTATCCAATTGTACTACACAGCGTTATTCAAGTGTTCTGAACTATGTAAATAAATGAAAGTAACACAATACATTCTGCAATATTCTGAGCTCTCCATGTTTTATTAAGCTATATAATTATTTTTCAATACGCATTTGCGTAATGGATAACATTCCGAAAAATACTGTGTCTTTTTTTGGTTCATTACAATTGCTTAATTAAATATGGCTATATGGTACTACGCAGTTCGTCAGTCGACAAAGAAACACAAGAATTATTAAATTAAGTACATTTATTCAAACATTAACTTTACAAATAAATGAAAGTAAATTGAAGATAAGGAACAAAAATCACCGGGACTCGAAAGTCAGACCCAAACTTTTATAAAATGTTAGAGTCTTACTTCTTGACAACAGGGTAACCGTGGTATTCGATGTTATTGAAATATGGTACAGGACCTGCAAAAGATGCAACAACTGGGGAGTACAGGGATTTGTAATAAGGCGCTGCGTAACTGAGGGAGCTCAAATATGGGTTGATTGCATAACGTGGGGCGTAGGCAATGGGACTATGAGCGTAATTTATAGCTGCAGAATTTACTGCATAGTGAGCTGGAGCATGATTGACGACTTGAGTGGAATAAGAATATTTGGATGATGCAGGTGCAGCATATGCTATACGAGCAACGGGGGCAGCTGCATAAGTGAGAGAAGATGATTTGGCCACGGGCACAGCTGCAGGGGCTGGGAAAGAATAGGCAATGGGAGCTGCCTCAGCTACGGCTATGGGAGCAGCGATAGATTTGGCAACAGGAACAGCAGCAGGTTCTGGAAAGGCGTACGCAACAGGCTTGCTTTCCGTCACTGTAGTGACAGATTTAGCTACTGGTACGGCAGCAGGTGCTGGAAATGCATAAGCGGCGGGTTTCGCTTCTGTCACTGTAGTAACAGATTTAGCTACTGGTACAGCAGCTGGCTCTGGGAAGGAATAGACTACAGGTTGAGCCTCTGCAGCTGTAATTGTGGTAGTATGAGATTTGGCAACTGGGACTGCAGCTGGCTCGGGAAAAGAGTAAGCGACTGGTTGAGCTATACTTTTAGCAACCGGAACAGCAGAGACAGCTGAGAATAAAGGAGCAGAATAGGACACTTGCTCAGTCTTCACTGCAACAGGTTCAGAAACGGATTTAGCTACAGGAACGGCGGATACTGGTGGAAATACGGGAGACGAAATTGCCACTTGTTCCTTC
>KK118550.1:411684-432273 GCA_000611955.2 Stegodyphus mimosarum
CCTGCTGAGCATATTCAGCAGACACTTTCTTTAAAGTGTTAGTCAAGAATTAACATTATTCTTCTTGTTCTTCGTTATTAGTAACTGAGTTAAGAGTTATTAGTAACTCAGTTACTAATTCTGTTCTCAAATAATAATATTATTCTTCTTGTTCTTCGGAAAGAATACGCATTTTCATAATGGATCATTAAGTCTTTTGAAGACTTCAATGCTGACAGTTAGTCTTTTTTAAAGTTATTTTCTGTCCAAAAATTAAATTTATTCAATTTTAAATTTTCTATACAAGTATAGTATTTCACAAAAATTTCTGACTATTTTTATTTACTGTAATTTTCCCTAGGACTAAAATTATTCGGCATTTCGTGTTGAAGTAGGGAGTATTGGTATAAGCAAAAAATGCATGAAAATGTAGGTTATGAAATTTAATTTGAAAATTTCTTAGGTAGAGCTTTTTAATTTCCTTTCAAAATTTCTACTATTTTAACTTTCTTTTAGCAAGTGCAACTTCAGTGAAAAACTTTAAGGTTTATTTACTGCATTTAAAAAGACTTTATACTTTTAATTTTATTTAATAAGCTTAAAAAATTTATATCTTTAAAATTTATCTGATACACTTCCTCTTAATGGACACTGTTATAAGAGATTAAGTAGATTTTTATTAGTGAATTAATTTTAGCTTTTTATAACGATGAACGTAATCTTCATCGGTTATTTGATACAAAAAATTAAAATGTAGAATTCATGTTCTGTGAAACTAATTCCTTAAATGAATATTTGAGTTATAAAAATAAATTTTGGGCCAAATTTGTATTTTTATTAGACTGGAAATATACGGAAATGTTCATACTATCTTCTAAATTATCTCCATAACTACTAGTAAAACTTTACTTATAAATTCATTTACAATTTCCACTTCATAAAAATGCAATGTCATGGCAACGAGGATAAAGTTTCCAGTGTGATTTCTTTTAAATATTAAACTGATTAGAATCACGATTTCTAAGGAATTTTTTTGACAAAAATGCTATATTTTATCAGCTTATGAAAAAACTGAAAAATCTATTAGCTACGTTAGTCAAGCTCCTTAATTCCTCAATTTCAGCCATAATATTACGACACTGCAATTAAAATTGTATTAATTATTTTCATGGATGCACAATTTAAGAATTAAATATTAAAACTACCAACATCATTATATCAGTATAAGCAGCATAGCAACAGACTTCGTAAAATTAGAAAGTCTATTTGATTGCATTATACGTTTTCAAATTTAAAATTCCATTTTCATTTTTTGCAATCAGTATTTCATTACAATTAATTTCCATAATGTTTAATTATGTTGGCAATTTAATTTCATTCTCTTACTAGCGTCAGCATCGTCTCAGCATAGCAATTATGGCAATCTTCACAAATGCATAAACAGTATAGACTGATATATTTAATTGATATGTTTGAATCCAGTTTCGAGTTCCCTGAAACTGCAAACTAATATTCCCACTGCATTAATTTAAATTCTTTTTTAAACTTATCAATAATCTTACTATTCGTGTTGAAATGGTAAAAATATGTGCGCGTGTAAGATACAACAAACTACGATAGCTGCTTTAAAAATAATTGGCGACCTCAAAATTAGCATTCTAGATTTGGTGCTCTTCCCCTAAATTCATCTGTTCTCCCAAGTTCGAGATCTTTCTGTGTTATGTAACGCAACTGGAAAAGAGCAACTAAAATTAATATTAACCAATCACAGCTTGCCTCTACAATTACATCAAACTTAGTATAAATACCGCTGGCGAGTTAATTAAGTCATCATTCTGCTGAATTCCCTAGCTGCCGCCTTGCAAACTTCTCTATTTTGCTATGCCCTCCTTTGTTCTTATACTAAGATGATATAACGTGCATATAAAAATATTGTAATTGTCTATGATCTAGAAGTATCCTATCTACTAAGAAATGATTTGACTATGTGTGAAAATAAAGCTTGGTGATTCATAAAAGATCCAGTTTTTGTTATCTTCATCAGTATGCCTTAACCATCAGCCATGACGGATATCGAAAGTTAAGAGTTCCAGTGTCTTCGACTGCGCATTCAAAATCACTGCATGTATACTCTTAATTATCAAAATAAGACTTGTATTATATAATAAGGCTGTATATTTCCCTTAAATTACAGAAAATTTTCAAAACTAGCATCAAATCCGATTTTCAAAAATGAAAAATATATAAATGAAAATGTACGTGCGTAAGTTACTTAAATTAAAAATAACTGTTAAAATTTGTAATTTTGTTTAAATAATTTGTTTTCTCTTAGACCAAAATTATGTTTTGACACAGAGCCAACGAAGGTTGCATTTCCGTAGAAAAATAGTATCAACAATTTTATTATAGCAAAATTAAATAAATTTTACTATTTTTAATACTTTCAGATGCAATGCGCAGCCAGTGCATTGTAGAGTATCTGCCCTTTGAAATAACAATTTTATTTTTTGAAACAAGGAGCTTTATATCTCTAATCGAAAGCAGTAATTTAAGCATTTAGCGCATTTTCATCTTCGATTATATTTTAGTAATGTTACTCCCCATTGAGTTGTAGGAGAAGAAGGAAAAGGAAAAATACTTTTATAAGAACTAGAACTATGTAGTTATTATTTACTACCAGTGAAGCATACTGAATAGAGACTTCGAGTGACTTAATGATTTAATAAACGCAATTTTCAAGTTACAAGCACTTCAGTGTTTATTTTTATACTCTTAATAAAGGAGGAAGTTCCTTATATGCGTATTTGCTTCTCTAAAGCAAACTTTTGCACTGCAGTTACTAAAATCTAATTTGTAAAATCCTGTTCTATTAAAGTTCGAAATTTGGTTATAAACCATGTGACAAAATTTGATTCGGAGGAGTAATTACTGACAAATATCAAATTCAGAGGCACAGAAAAATAATATATAACTTGTAACGTAATATCTCTAACAAATTATATAATTATGAGTTAAATATTTCTCTTTCATTTCTTTATCTACAGCAATTTAAATTCAGTCCCTTTTAACAATTCAGAATTGAATCTCTTTCATACAACAAGTTAAAACAAGCCATATCTATGCTCCTTATAAACACCAAAACTTTACAAAAGAAAATTATCAGTAATTATTTGAAAGTGTTATTGCAATTATTATTAGCCATAAAGGAGCGTTAATCCCGAATGCGATATTAGTCTTGAAACGGTATTTTGCGTTGAATCCCTAAAAATGCCATATCACTTTTTTTCATACTGTTGCCACCAAATATTTTCGCCTTGTATTATATTTAAAGAAAGCAAATAATGATAAATCTGCATGAATGTATGCATATTTCTCGCATTGTGACAAAACGACAGTACCTAGAGCCATCAAATTTTAAATAAGTTAGTCCTCCAGCAGAATTTGGGCACTTGGAAGCCTGAATTTTGAATTTAAAATTTGTTTTATTATCAATTTCATATTTCGTAAAATTTTAACGAATTTTTTATTAACAAACTCGAAGATTTCAAAGCGAGCAATGACAACACTGTACGTAATAAAACATTTTTATCTCTAGCGGGCGAGGCTCTCTATCGAAAATTCTAAACATATGTTGTTTTTACTTATTTTTCGATCTTGCTGTTGAAACGAAGTTTTTGTGGCATAAGCGCAACAGCGTGATATTTTACAAAGTACACACAAATGATGTATGATAAAAAGTAAACACACAAAACTTTAACAAAAAAAAAGACAAAAAAAAAAGTTTTGTAAAGCTATTTTAATAAGAAAATTGTTCACTGATACGATGAACTGTAAAAAGACTTTAAAAACAGAAAAATGTATGCCAGCGCTTAATGCTGCACCGGGATTTCTGAACCTGTACTGCTATACTGCTTTTAAAATTTTCGTAATTTTGCTGTTGAATTGTATACTGCGTAAGTGCGAAATAAATTATGTTTAATAATAAAGATAAAAAAACAACAAAAAATGGGTTATTCGAAGTAAGTCTAATAGCATACTGGTACATGCGAGCTCAGCGAGAGCGTAAAAACATTAACAAACTCTTCTGGGTGATCGTTAAAATCTAAAACCTTTCAATTTTTTTCTGTTTTATTTTATTCATTATGCGGCCAGACAGTATAGTGGTTAGGAGATCTGGCTACGATACCAAAGAGCCTGAGTTTGAATCCCGGAGAAGTCATGGCTGTAATTGTTCGTCTCTTCATAGAAGGCAAAGGTGGCCCACCTATTAAGTGCTTCCGTAATAAAATGACCACCACATCTGGCCTTAGTAGTGGCTAAGATGACGTCGGCTGAGGGCCCGCGATTGCAACAAAAAAAATTATTCATTATTGGTATTAACATGAAAACGAAGATATTGGATATTTCAAGAAGGAGAAATTAGTAAAAGTATTTCATTTTAGTTCCAGAAGATTGTAATTTCGGTATCATTTCACGTAAAATTTAAAAATAAAATACTAGTCATGAATTATGATGGCATTCTTTAATTTAAATGTAATAAATATTTATACTTACATCTTCACTTCTGAATTGTGCGCTCGCTCCTGTTTCAGCAATGGCGACTGGAATTGCGGTACCTCGTACGGCAACCACGACAGCAAACAAGATAAGAGCCTTAAAAAATAAAAATTCAAATTTTTAGATTAATTTGTTACCAAATGAAGATGAAAATGTAAAGAAAATACGTCGCGCACATGCATAATTTTAAAAGTATATATCACTCTAAATGTTTAAACAATTTTTGCAGCTGAAATAATATGCATCGCATGAGAAAATTGATGCTGGAGATAAAGTGGTGGTTCAATGTAAACTAAAAACTCTGGGAAAGTCTAATGAACATAGTTATAATTGTTACACATGAAAGGAGTAAAATAGAAAAGAAATAATCATAGAATATGTCTGGGCAACTTTCGTATTGCTGAATCATTATATGGGAGAATATACCTGTGCCAGTAGTATTACCTGCTCCTTTATTTGATTAATGAATTTATTTAATTAAATTCATTAATCAAATAAATGAATGAAGAGCATATATAGGCGAATGAAGAGCATATATAGATTTGTAATTTTAAAATTTATAAATGTTGTTGTTTTCTGAAATAAATTTCTGGTTCATTGGATTAAACGCGATTCCTGAAAATAATTTATATTCAGAAAATAAATTACACTAAACAGTTTTTATTCTGCATTTAACTTATCTTGAATCAAATCAAATGTTTCATTACATATTCATTTAAGTTATTATAAATTTAATTTATTAATATTTTATAAAAATGATTCATGTTAAAAAAGAGTAATATAACTAAAATTAGAGTTTAGTACATTTATTAAAATGTTAAAAATGCTATTTTGCCATAATGAAACAAACAGGTAATTTTTATAGTATAAAGTGGTGAATAATCATTCATTCATTTAACATTAGTTATCGTTAATGAATTCCTCATTAATTTTGCTTTACGTTTGGAAAAGTACATTTATCTTTTTTCATAATAGGGTAAAATAATTCAATAATAGGAAGCATGTCATTCATATTCATAAACTTTACATTTAATTGGACAAATTATTTTAATAGATTTTTAAATTATAATTTCATTTTTCCCATTTATAAAAAAGTAAATCCAGCATTTAATAAAATTCTATTTAATTTTATTAATTTACTTAAAAACATCTCCACTTAGATTAGATTGTTAACCTTGCAGTTTATAATATATTTTATATATTGCATTTTGCAGTTTATAATCAATCTCTTTTAAATAAATTCAGTATCTTTTCAATACGTATTCGCAAATTAGATGACGCAATCCTCTTTCGTTCGAATTCCTTACTCCTTTCAAACCGAAAGTGAAATCAGCCCGATTCGAATTAGTCATAAATAAAAGAATGTAGAAATTTCGTTATTAACTGCTAAAGTAACATAATAATAGAAAATATAAATCCCTTTTCTAACACATAGGAATCACCGTATCTAAGAATTGCTTAAATGCTTGATTAAGGAAGCAGTTTTTGCAACAGATATCTCAAAATCTCAAATGTTAACTCACCTTCATGTTTCTGGTATGAGTGTACTCAACGAGAGCAACTGTTTCTACAGATTCATTAGAAAAATCTTCCGAATTTATACCAACGCTTGAGATTGATACGCATTATGTGGTCATTGGTCAAGAGCCAGTCACGTGCACAAAACTTTCTTCTGTTATCCTTAACGGGCAGAATCTCCTCCCCCCATCTTGCATCATCCGCGTATTAAGTTTACAATCTTCATCGTGCCCCCCTCCCATCTTAGAGTGAATAAAAGTCAGTTCCCTCTTCAGGACCTTGATCTAAATTTTCAGCGGTGTAATCAGCAATCGACCTTGATTCGAAGATGGGGAAGGCCGGTTCTGTTTATAACGGAAAAGGTGTGGGCAAAGCCGCAAGTAGTGAGAAATCCCTAACTATATTTATTCATTAGGGATTTTCCTTTCAACAGAAAATATTTTAGGAATTTAGAAACTTAATATTTTGATTGATGGCATTATGCAACAGTTTAAACAATCCCAATCAGTGTATCAACCTCCAGCAGCAGGCAAATGTATGATGTACCACATAATTATGAATCGTCAGTTATGTCAGCAATTTGCGCATTGCTGGAGAGGAAAACATGGCAGTACGTTAACTGTAAATGTATTTTAATTACAGCAATTGCCTTGCCGTGATGATGTGAGAAAAGATATTGATTTACTAATGATTCTATTTCGCAATGGGTTTTCATTCAAGCAAGTAAACATATTTACATTGATTTAATGGGTGTGACCCTGAGACAACAATAATGATACCACTGCAAAAGAAAAATGTATCAACTAAAGGTTTCTAAAAGTGATGATTTAATTAGAGGAAATTTTATGGTAAAAGGAAATGAAACTGGGCATCTTCAATACTTCGAGTTTTAGCTCATGAAAGATGAGATTTGGAAACTTTATTCTAATTAATCCTTGTACGAGGTGTTCAAAAAGGATCTTTGTTATTACATAAATTCGTAAGATAGAAACGAATCGATGCATTAGATTGCGGTTTGCAGAAAGGAAAAGAATGACTTGAAATTGCTTTGAGTTTCTTCAAAATTTCATGCAAAAGCCGACCTTTTTAACTCTAATTCAGTAAACATCAACATGATCTGCTTCAATGTCACGAAAGATATTCGTACGTTCTTTCGATTCTCACTAAGGGATTTCTACGAAAAACTTCCGTAAGCTATTCCACAGATATATCCATTTTGAAAAACTAGCGTATGCAGTTATTGAACTCTTCCTGTGCCTTTAAACTTTTGCATTCAAATATTATGGCAGGGAGAGAGCTAAAGTTAAGCTTCTTCATTTCCTGCGATACTTTCCTCGTGTTTTACATTTTTAGACTAATCAAGATCTTTCTTTGTATATCTGATCCTAATATATCACAAGGGATTAGACGTGATCGGCGTCTCAAAATAACAGTTGCATGTCTGAGATTCAGCTCTCAGTAAGGACAAAATTTATTATGAAGTTCTCCTGCGCAAAAACTTTGTAAGGTTTATCTTAGGTTTTTAACAGTTATCTTTAGTTTAAGCTGCCTTTCTGTCTATCCTAATTTCAGCTTACAATTTCATACCAGAATGTGTTGTTAGAATAGCTGTTAATGCAAATGAGTAAGAGTAGTATTTAAGTCGAAGTTTCACTGACTTCGAGAGAGAGCCTCAGAGTTTCTGATTAGCGCGCGTTTGCCTTTTGGTTACGACTCTCTAAGCCAGAGGTTCTCAAACTTTTGACTAACGCATACCACCTACACAGAAAACTGAAAAACTTAGATTTCGATCACAGGAAATTTCTCAAGTCTCTTTCTCTCCACGAGCTAAACTTTCAGATACATTTGAACAAAATTGATTTCTAATTCATTTTCTTTTTCAGACTTCTCGGAGAAATACATCTAGAAATTATTTATGAACGAAAAGCAATGATTTTTAATGTCGGATGCTAACTCTTCCTTTATTTTCAAATTATTTTCGGTTAGAAAAACTTTCTAAAAGTGGTGAAAAGCTCAAAATATTATTATTCAATTCTTTGATTATCAGCTCGAGCTTTTTTTATCATTGTAATTATTTTATCTCTTAACAAATTAACACTTTGTCCCTGTCATCCTAAATTTAATTCCTTTAACTTTTCCTCTTTGCCCTTTTAAATGAATTGACTTGTAATTCTAAAGTCAATTCATTTAAATTTCCAAAAATACCAGCTAAATATGCTAAGCGTGCCAACCATAATTCACTAAACAAATATTTTTTAAATTTAAATTTTGAATCACAGAGGAAAATTTGAATTTCTGATCATAGAAGTTCAAAACGTCTATTTAATACTTGCCTCTGGATTACTACCTTACTTCGGAATGTAACAAGAGTTGTTCATTGCCAATCTCTTGGCATTAAATCGTAAATATTATTGAATTTATAGTTCGGCTTTTAACAAAATTAATAATTTTCATAACTTGATTCAAAACGATTTTCCGGTTTTCCGGGATTGTTTTGGCTACTAAAGCTTCACGATGGATGGAACAGTGAGTAAATTTGTTTTCTGGTGCGACTTTTTTATTTGAAAAATAACATCGGAAGCTCTTCCTCTTAAAACCTGAGCCCCGTCACTGCATACGGCAAGCAATGCACTTATTGCAAGGAATATCATTATCAGACATAAAATTATCAATTACTTTGAAAATTTCATTTGCAGTTGCTCTATCATGAAAGAGATTCACAAAATGTTTGTAAAAAACCTCTTCGGCAATTCGTTTGTCTTCTTCGAAGAGTGTGTAAACTAATAATTGAACAAAGTTCATTATATCAGTACTTTCATTCAAATGCAATACAAAATACTCACCATTTTTTAATAAGTGTCTCTTTTACGGAATTTGCCATTTGGTGAATTTGTCGACTTACTGTATCACTTGATAAGGCAATATTAAGTTCATTAGCCGCTTTTTCGTTGAATAATGTTAAAACGATTTTTCTAGCTGCTGGTAATATAAGGTTTTCTCCAATCTAGTATGAGGCTGCCCAGCCTTGGCAAATCTTAGGCTTACTAGGCAAGTAGCTTTCAAAGCTTTTTCGCTGGAAGTAACAAACTTTCATTACTTGTTTACTATATTTGAACTTCGATAATTTCCTCTTAGAATATTCTTTAGGTTTAGCCTTTAAATTTCTATGTTTAGATTCAAGATGTCTTTTAAGAAACAATGGTTTCATGCTGTTATTAGTTAACAGTTCACTTTGATTAGTTAATAGTTCAACAATACATTCAGGTTGAGGGTCCATTTCATCTCCGTTCCAAGTAAACTCAAATGATAAATAACGTTCATTATATTTTCTATAAATAATTTTTCTTTTCAATATTCTTAGTGTTAGTAGATTGTCCTTGATCCATTAAATGTGAATTATCACTTTTCCGCTTAGTCAATCCTAGCCATTTTTTATTATTTTCAAAGTCTAGGTTTGTTTTATTATTTTTTCACAAACATTTAAATGCACAATATATGTTGCGAGTTCTTGAAAAGTAAACGGCAATATTCTCAAATAGCGTAGAAAAGTAAGGAATACAAAGTAACAAGGAGACAAATACCTGCTGTAAGAGACAGCAAATCGACGTAAAAAAATTATTTTAATTAAAAATGGAGTAATATGAGTGCGGAAATAGCGGCGACGTAATGTGTAGACATAATAATATTTCGATCAACTCTTTAAGATATAATGATATACTATTATCTTTTTATAGGAACTTGTTTTTATTTCCTATAGAACAAAACATCCATTTCTATTACTCATTTTAAAAACATCATTCATGATAAACTTTGTTATGTCTATGGCTAAAAGAATATTTGTGAAAATAAAAACCGATTATTTTGGAAAAGTCTATGAGCAGCTATTGACCCTGAACAAACCTCAGATCGCGTCAGTTTACGAGTCTTAAAGAAAAAAATTAAACAGGATGTTGTATTTTATTTTTGAATTTAATACTTAAAAACACTTTGTTTCTTTTTCCAGCTATTTTTCTCTTGCGTACCAGCAGTGGTACGAGTACCGCCGGTTGAGAACCCCTGCTCTAAGCTGTTACTACGCTTGGCGGCATTACAGGCCAGATACATTACAGGAGCATTACAGATATCTTCGCTAGCTTATTCGATATTTAGGGGCCAACTACTTAGAATCTTAATACCTTCGGATATATCTCTTTAGTTAAGCCTTAGTTAAGTCCTATTTCTTATTATTTTGAGTTCAAACCCAAGTGGAGGCTTTGCTGTACACCCTGAGAAAGGGGCCAACTGTAATTATTTTGAGAAATAAAGGGTAAGTAACCCTTGGTGAGTTTTACTTTCCTGTTGCTGAACTTAAGGGATTATTCGCTTATCTCCCTTTTGCCTAACCACACTTGGTGGTTAGGCAAAAGGGTCGAACCCCAAAACTTAATGGCAGTGCACTGGCGTCCGAAGTAAAATTAGCAGACCCTTTTTTTCCAACAATTTAATGAACTTGGTTTGATCTCCTGGATGCTGACTAATTGCTCATTCGGGGTGGAGAAAAAAATGTAGGGAATAAAAAGCTTGCCTCCCTTCTGCTTTTCAGTAAGAGTGATCAGTCCAACCAATTGGTACCAGAAGGTCCATATTTTTTGGTGGCAAAGAACAGTTGATAATTGAAAGCTTTTCTCCCTAATAAACTAATGATTCTATGCATTACCTTCTGATTATCTTCATGAGAAGTCTCAAAATCTGAATAATCATTTATTACCTTGTAGGGATTTATATTTATTTTAAATAACCAGTTAAATTTACTTTTAAGTTACTTTCCTATAAGCCTTCATTCCCCTAATTGTCAGTGCCGGAATATTTAAATTTGGTAGAGCGCGTAAGGAATGCAAATTCTACCAGTGGGAGAATAAATTTAAATATCGACGTTCCAGTAGAAAGAGAGAGAGTCTGGGAAATTTCTGTGAGTGTTTATACGCAAGCTTCCGCTTAGTAGTTACTGCTGGTTAGACGTGGCTTAATAGCTATTCTCTTGTTGCCACTAGTCTCATCTACGCGCTGTAGGATACAGGATTGTATGAGCCCTGTAGTTTAATTCTACTGCTTGTTAATATTTTGAATTCTTGAGTTTTGTTTCTACTGTTTCAGTATCGCCAAAGTAGAGGCGTAGTACGTTAGCGTCAAGTAATAATAAATAATATGTAAATAATTTAAAGAGTTTCATAAAGGGCAGTTTTAACCCTTCTTCGGTGTAATCACTATTTCTGCAGATTCTACCTAACAGAAAGACAGTAGAACCTTACGACTTTAACCACTAATTCTAGTGGATCAATTCTTCATTAATTTTGCCTTAAATTTGAAAGCGTACATCATTTATTCTTCTTCAGAATAATTCACTAATTGCAAATATGTTGTTCATATGCATAAATTTTATACTTAATCTCCCGAGGCCGGTAATTTATATTTGATTTATTGTAAACTGAGCAATTTATATTTTATTTTATTTTTAATTTTACATTTAATTTAATATTTAATTTGCGGCCCGCGATGATATTTCTATTTCGCTATTGAAAGATTTAAAGGTTTTAGTTATTTGAAACCCAAGTTTACATATGTTGTTTTCCATTAAGAAAGAATATGAATAATGCAGTAGAAAATGTTTAAATGGAGCTAATTAACTAAGAGAGTGATATAAATCTGATTCAAAGATTTGAAGATACATAATTTACTAACATTTGTTCGTACTTGTCAAAACATTTTTAAAAAATTTGGTTAGGCATTTTTACACTAAATACGCGCTTCGTTTGGGAATACATTATAAGGTATTTTCTCCCTCTGCTCTGCATGCCTTCGTCGTGTAACGGTAGCACACTCAGCTCGTGCTCGAGAGGTCCAGATCTGAGTCTTGGTTAGCGCTTTGCTCATTTTTCTGTCATCAAAAAACCTCCTGCATCAAAAACCCCTAATGAATCTAGAGTGGCGCTCAAACTAAAAGGTTGTGGATGATGATTCTTCACCACCAGGATTTGGCGACTAGATCCCCTAATCCCCAGTCGCCTTTTAACAGGGGGAGTATATAAGGTATTATTTCCGCCTTCGTAGCAAGCTTTCGTGGAGTAGTAGTCAGCACACTCAGCGCGTATTCGAGATGTCCGTGGTTCGAGTCCCGGCGAGGGCATTACTCATTCTTCACATCTCTTCTTCTAAACAAACTAATGTCTCTACAACCTAAGTGTATTTTTTTTTAATTTTGTTACAGACATTGCTATAATGTTGTTGACATTTTATTAAATCGATTATTGTCATTTTCTTCCTATGGTATCGGAAATATTCGTATTTAAAAAGATTTTTGTCTTTATTTTTGTCTTTACACCTTTTTTTTACGGAAATACAGCAAATATAATGAATAAATAGAAAACTTTTTTAAATTCTGAAGAATTTTTTGTCAAGCATTACATTGCATTTAAAATATCAATTTTGCATTAGCTAAGAATGTGGTCATATTTATGTTAATAATAATAAAAAAAGTATATCAAAGATATACTTTTATATTATTATCAACATATAAAAGTATATCGGACATACCCCCGATGTCTCTTTTGTTACACCCTGTGCAACATTCTCGATGATGAAATGATTAAATGACTCAGAAGTTCAGATACTCCCAACGATTACTTTCGAACAAATGATCGGTTACTGGCAAAACAAATTCTGAAAATTCTAGTTGATAAACTTTTTTATGCTTTCACTAAGACAAGTAGTCAAAATCTGTATTTTAATTTTTGTATTTTGCAAAAATACATTTTGCATATGATGTTTTCTGAATAAAATTTCAAATAAGTTGAAAACAAAAGTTACTCATCGACTTAAAAAAATGATGTTATTTAGTAAAAGCGCAACTAAATTAATTTAGTAAATACACTCATGTCCATAAATTAAGGATAATGCAAAATCAGGCAAAGGAAGAGTTAGAAGCAAAACAAATTTGACTTATTTGTAAAGCTTATTTATTAAACAAAAGGTAAAGAGCAAAAAACCATTCTATATGTTTAATATTATTAAACAAATTAGCGATTTTTTCTCCCTGGAGCAAATTACAAAAAAAACTATTTACAAAAAAACAATATTACATGGTTGGTATGATTGTTAATACATTGTATGTCTCCCAGACGATGCAACACAGTCCGTACAACGCCTAAGCATGCTGAGTATCAAATTATCGATCTGACACCACTCGAAAAGCAATGCTCTCAGAAGTTCCAGTAGACATGTAGGAGGAGGTTGACAGGCTGCAACTCGTCGACCAAGCATGTCCCACACGTGCTCTACTGGATTCAAGTCCGGTGAGAATGCTGGCCAGTCCATACGGGTGATATCCTCATTGAAGGCATTCGCTTACGATGTTTGCACGGTGAGGATGGGCGTTGTCATCCATAAACACAAATTGTGCGCCCATGGCGCCCCGAAACAAACGTACATGTGTTTCCAGAATGACGTCCCGATAAATTTGGCTTGTCATGGTTCCAAATCAGTTCTGGAACCCAGAATAATTCCACCCCAAACGGGCACTCCTGCACCACCGTAACGGTGTCGTTCAATGATGTTTTCTTGGTGGTAACGGGTACCTGGAGCTCTCCATATGAAAGTCCGGCGAGAATCAGACTGCAAGCTAAACCTGGACTCGTCGGTAAACATCACACAAGCCCACTGTTGCGGCGTCCACAATGCATGCTTTCTACTTCAGGCTAACCGCAGACGACAATGAGGTGCAGTAAGTGGAACGCATCTGACAGGTCTACGAGCATATACGGTGTGTCACAAAAGTGATGGGACACTTGTGCTTTACAAAAGGAAACTGTGGTAAAATAAATTAAAAAAACAGGTAAAAATTTTTTGTGGGTGTGTTTCATACTTATATTTAGTAACAATTATTACATAACATACATTTTCTCAAAATATTAAAATATTAATTTAATAAAAATACAATTGTTTAGAACGGAGCAAAAAATGGCTCACATAAGTGATGGGACACTTACTTTTCCACCAAATATTTATCCAAAACTTTTACTTTTTAAAAGGTTTTAATATTTTATTGGATATCGTTTACCTTTAGAACATGATTTAATCTTCTTGGGATGGATTCGAATAAATTTTTTGTGATTTCTGGAGTGATTTTACCCCATTCTTCTTGAAGCACCGATTTTAATTGTTGTTTTGAAGAAATGGTGTGTTTGCAAATTCTTGATTCCAATTCTTGCCAAATATTCTCTATGGCATTTAAGTCTGGAGATTGTGGTGGTGTTTTTATTATTTCAGGACAGTTATACAGCAGCCAGAGTCTAACGTTCAAAGCAGTGTGCTTGGGGTCATTGTCCTGGTAGAATTTAAAATCGTTATGAAGGTTCAATTTTCGTGCTGAAGATTTCAAAATTTGATTTAATATGCCAATATACTTTTACTGATCCATTATACTGTCAATAAAAATAAGATTACCAACTCCAGCGGACGACATACAACCCCATACCATAACTCCTCCTCCACCATGTTTTACTGTTGGCACCAAGTTCTGTTTGCGAATTTTTTCCCTGGGTTTTCTCCACACCAAGAGTCTACCGTTAGAACCAAATATAAATTTACTCTCATCAACAAATATAACTTCATTCCAGTAATTGAAATTTTTATTTATGTTGGATTTTGCGAAAGCCAGTCTGAGTTTTCTATTCTTTTCACTTACAAAGAATTTTTTCCTGGCTGCTCTACCGTGATATCCAGTAGATCGAATTACTCTTCTAATAGTCTCAGGATTAACAATTACTCCATATAATGCTTGTAAATCAGCAGCAACTTTAGGAGCACTCATTCTTTGATTTTTTTTTAATATTTCGAACGATAATTCGCTTTATTGCATTGGATAGCTTTGATGGTCGGCCAGGTCTTCTTTTATCCTGAATCATATGATTCTTTTATATCGTTTAATGATATTAAAAACTGTTGAATGACTCAAGTTAACTGTTTCAGTAGTTTAATAGATTTTCCACGTTCAATATGCAAATTAATAACTAATTTTCGAATTTCAGGCGAAGTTTCTTTTTGTTTAGCATTCATGGCTGCACAGAGCTAAAAAAACACAAAACTTCCAAAACAAACTGGAAAGAAATGATGCAGACGATTTTATAAATTATTGACAATTGCTTTTGAGTAAAAATAAAAACACCAAAAAATATTTTTAGACGATTTGTGTTGCATAGTCTAATGGTGTCCCATCACTTATGTGAGCCATTTTTTGCTTCGTTCTAAACAATTGTATTTTTATTAAATTAATATTTTAACATTTTGAGAAAATGTATGTTATGTAATAATTGTTACTAAATTTAAGTATGAAACACACCCACAAAAAATTTTGACATGTTTTTTTAATTTATTTTATTACGGTTTCCTTTTGTAAAGCACAAATGTCCCATCACTTTTGTGAGACACTGTAGACCAATCTGCCCTAAGCGTCTGTACACGGTCTGCCTTGAAATTGTCGTAGCAGTGGCTGAAGAGAGCTGACGAGACAGGTCTGAAGCTGTGCTCCGCCTGTTCCTTTTGGCACTAACTGCCAAATATCGGTCCTCATTCGGTGTTGTAACTCTGGGGCGACCTGTGCTATAACGTCTACTCACATTACCATTATCTTGGAATCGTTGCCAAAGCCTGGAGATGACACTGGGCAATTCCAAGTTCGTCTGATACTTCCAGTTGGGTATGCCCACATTTCAGACGGCCGATAATTCTACCGCGTAAAAAATCATCCAAATGCGTCCTTTGTGTCATAACTATTCGGTTATTGCACTGAAATGCTTATAAAGCGCCTGCGAACAATTTTACTTCTTTGCCTGTATTCCTTATATATCACTCTCTTACACTCTCGTCATTGTGACGTACCATCGGTGTCATCTGGTTACTTCCTGAAATTTGCATATGATTCTTGAAGATGTGTGCAGTGATTTTACAGGTGGTACATTTATTTTAGAGTTCGATTTCCGCGTAACTCCGAATTATCCTTAATTTATGGACATGAGTGTATATAGAGACATTGGGTATTTTTTAAGCAGAAGAGATGAAAAATGAGCAACGTATTTGCCGGGAATCGAACCACGGACCTCTCGGTCCGTGGTTCGGTTGTATAGAGGTCAGCATGCTCGGTAGAGCATGCTGACCTCTATACAACGGAGGCTTGCAAAGAAGGCAAGAGAAATACCTTATAAGTAAAAGAGCATTTGTCTGGGTTTGAATTCCGGAAAAGGCTTGGATGTTTGTAAATGTACAGTGTCTGTGCTGCAAAGGGTGCACTTAATACTCTGTGAGCCGAGAGTCCTCTCGAATGGTTTTGTGATATGGGAAGAAGGATGAAAGACTGTTTGACTCATACCCTGGAGGGTTCTCCTGCAAAACTGGGCAAAAAGTGGACAAAGTCGATCTATTATATATAATGCAAATGCAATCTTGTGCTCCTTCGCACGAAATCATTTGAGAATTTATTCCGATCTTAGTGTTGGGCAGATGAAATAAATCACAATATTAGTAAATTGCAAGCTATGAAAATTTTTTAATGTTATTAAGGAATGTTTCCTAAAATTTGGCATTTAATATTCAGGTTTTTTTAACCCGTAGGATAAGAAATTATTCAATCTTCCTTGCGTGGTTCTGTGATGTGAGTAGTTAAGGCATCCAGCTAGCAGCTGCAATATCCATGGTTTGCAACGGCCGTTCAAGCTTTATGTCCCTAAATGTTACGGAACTAGAGAATGCATTTAATTTCATCAAGTTAGGTTGTGAATTATCAATTACTCAAATTACGATGCTAAAGCATTTTTTGATATATAGTGCAAAAAAAAGTATCGAAGCTACTGTTAAATTATATGAGACAGTGTAATGATTTCCTTAAGATTTTGTTATTTACCTTACGAATTAAGGAGAAGATTGAAAACCCAACAAATCCCATTTCAAAAGATCTTGGAAGGGTGAAGAATAAGCCTTAATAACAACAAAAAAGAGCATCTCTGATCCTTTACAGCTTTCTTTAAAACTCACTGAAATGTTTAATATCTCTATCTGTCTTGATCTATTATGTTCAGTAAGTAAAACATATAAACTAAATTTATATTCTTCACATCCACAAGCCTTAATGCGAAATTTCTTTCCGGATTTAAATGCACGAATTGAGATGTTAGAAATATAATAGCGAGAATACGTTCTAACGTTTTTACTAATCAGATTGTTTACATGAATGTAAAGCTTCCAATAAGCGATCCAAAATTTATATTTCGGGAACTTTTTGTGAACTAGTTATTTCAAAACTGATAGAATTACGCAGGCTTTTAAAGACTTTTATCACGTTCATTTTTATTTATGATTTTATCTATTAGACGACGTTATACCTGGGTTCCTCAATATATGTCTAGTTTTTTAAAGTTGTCCCTGTCCAACAAGTTTATTTAATTGCTACAAAACAGGCTTTATTCTTTGGATTTTATCACATTCATTAAGTATAACTTTATATTTCATCTTCTTCAAATTCGCGTTCAAGCAAAGCCGAGTAATAAGACAGCACATTCAGTATCTATAGTCATCCAAACGACAATACCTGAAACCATGTGATTTTTGATTATGAGGCTAGCTGAAGTCTCAAGGTACACATATAATCCAGTTTTATAGTAAATGCTAAAAGCTTCTGCTCTTGACATGCATAAATGCCTCTATAGAAATGATTTTTATGGTGTTTATTATGGATTAAGTGATGTTCAGGCAATACTCAATAATAATAAATAACAATGTCGCTCAATAACGTCGAATTATTCAATATTTATCGCAAATATTTTGTGCTCATCTGGAAGTAAAATCATTTGATGGATATTATTGTAGCTCAGTAAAATTTCCTTAAACAGTAATTTCATACAGTTATGTTCTGTTTTAAAACCACTGGGAATTTTTATAATTTGTTAGTAACATAAAAGCAAGTATTTTGAAATGAATTATTGTTTCATATTGTAAATGTAAACAAATTTTGCACTTTGTAAAAAAATTCTCCATTCGTCATTTACGGAAATAAATTGCAATAAAATATCATCGTTTTATTCGAAATACACCAGATGTGGTGAGATCATTTTTTCTGGTCACAGACGGTAAAATCATTTCTCAAATATGAATCAGTCATCCAAATTGTTCAGTAAACAAAGCCTAGAATTAAATCACCTGTACAAAGTATACATAATTAACTTCAAAAGTATCGACCAAATTTTCTCATTTAGCAACTACCGTGTTATATCAACGTTAAGAGTTTATGCAAACAATAATTGCGATAATTTTCAGCTCATATCATAAGAATGACTATAAGTCATGTAAGAATATACGCCATCATAAGAATGACGCTTATGGTTATAAAAATGACTAAAAGAATATAATGTAAACAATAAATTGGATACTTTTCAACTCACGTCGTAAGAAAGCCTAAATAGGGCACATAGTTTTGTGAAATGTACTGCAGGTCATTGGAGATTGACTCTCGTAGATATGACCACGTTCTAGAGATTGGCTTTCGTCATAGATATGTCAATATGTTGGAGATTTGCTCTCGTCATAAATATGTGCACCATATTGGAAATTGGTTCTTGTCATTGTCCACATATTGAGATTGGTTCTTGTCATAGATATGCCCACGAATTGGAGATTGGCTCTCGTCGTAGATATGTCCACATACTGGCTGCAGAATATGCACCGATATTAATTGGATATGGAGAGGAGCTGGAAAGAACCATCACTTGAAATTGTGAAGACAACAGAAGTCAAAGAGACGTTGCGAACAAAGGAAATGCCATTTGAGACACATTGTAATCTAATTAGTGCATTTCCAATGACATTTAGCACATGACATTTAATAACATAGACAATTTTCCAATGACATTTAATAACATAGACTTCTTTGTGCTAATGTATATAAGAAAGAATATTCTTAATATTTTTAATGTTTTTAATGTAGATTTCACTGGACAAACGTTTAGTTAACAAAATAATACCTCTTTTTCATACTGAATGAAAATAATGAACAATTATCTTTGACAGATGATCACCGTGCGCATTGACAGTCTTGTTCGGCTTCAAATGTTAATTAGACTGAGAATATGTAATACATTTGATGAAGACTGGTTACTATTCTATAACAGCCAATCTATAAAAATAAGAAGTTTTTACTTGCTTTAGCAAAGTAATTGACCTCTTATATTAAAATGATTTTTATTATAAACAGTATGTAAGATGATTTTTAAATAGGTTTTTCTTTGAGCTAATGTTTCGATGAAAAATGGCTCTTGTTTCAACTATTTTACGTTCCTTTTAAGCTCATAAATATTCTTTTCTTTTTCTAAATTTCATCAAAATTCTTCAAGTAGATTTTGTGTAGCATGCGTTTCTTGATTTCTCTTTACTTTATGGAAACTAGTATAATTCTGTTTTTGAAGTGGAGACTAGATCAGCTTTCAGATCTTTGATATTAACTGCTTAAAAGTTTTACTGACGTTGCACTTGATTTAATGTCCGCTACGCATTTCGCCTTAAATTTTTATAACTTTTAAATTTATTTGAAGATGTTGCAGTAGTTGTTAGTTAACGTTTCTTGCATTTGGATAATGTTTGAAGGTTAAACTAGTTTTGTTGAAGGAATTATGAGTTTATTCTTAAAATACTTTAAAATATTTAATTTTCAAGTTAGTTTACACACAGATTAGGGATACTAATAATAGAATAACGAATAAAAGTAAAAGAAAAACTAGTAATCAATATATATTGTTGCGTGCGTAAGGGTTCTTTATGGATTGAATGCATAAGTCTTTAAAAAGTTAACAAAATTTATTCTTTCCACAAGAAATAAATCAAAATGCTGAAATATTTCTTCAGAGATATTCGCACAATATCACAATATCTCAAATGTTTAACAGAATTCACTGCAAAGTAGATAAACTAATTCTATCTCACAGTGAAATCGTTGCAATCAATAACAGCATTAAGTAAACAAACAGCAGTTCGCTTTAAACAGCTACAACTGCAACTGAGATGAAGTGTTTAACTTCGGCTAAGCTTTTTAATTAATTACTAGAACATTCTAGTAAAACCTCGATTGTTGTGGATCGTAACAGCAATTACGAGATATTTATTTATTAAATACTAGCCGCTGCGCGGCCAGCCTTCGTCTGGCTTTTAAGTGTACCGGAAAAATGCCTAAAGAGAACACCAAACATTAAATTTGAAAACTGCACAGAATTTTACTCTGCATAACAATTTTATCGAAAAAGAAACAAAGAACAACGTTAAAAAATCAGTTGAAAATGCATTACATATAAAAAGCATATAATGAAATAAGCAATATCCCTTAATACAAATATTAATCATCCTAATAAATAAATTAACCAACTTCCTGCTGCCTTCTCTAGACAAACGTCCAGTATCCAAGAGAAACATTAAATTTAAAAACAGCACAGAATTATCGCCCTCATTTTTCCGTGCTGATATCAG
>KK118550.1:437892-451117 GCA_000611955.2 Stegodyphus mimosarum
AAATGTATTTGATTTGATGATAATTATATCTTTAAATTAAAATTTTTCAGAAAACTATAATTTTCCTAATTTCGCGACTGATTTCTCTGAAAACGTTGGTCCGGATGACAAGACATTTTGAACAATTTTATAAATCCTTTATGAACATAAAATGATCATCCAACTATGCCTTTCGCATGATTATTCGCGAAATTACATTTAATTTCATATTAAAAAATAATCGAATTTGGGTCTAAAAATAAAAAATATTGCAAGACAACTGCAATAAAATATGTAAGACAAACTATTTTTGTAGAAACTTACAAATATGCTTTTAGGGAAAACAAATCGACTAAAAATAATAGTTTTTGCTCCTTTTGCTGTGTCAATGCACATTACAATTTTATGCTGATGGTATTGATGTATTTTATTTTTAATTCATTTAAAATGAACATCTGCAATATAGAGTAAAAGAGCAAATATGATATTAAGGATAAGTACCTGTACGAAATTTCAGATCATAAACTAATTATAAACATATTGAGCTTTAAAATGTATTATATTTTTTGCTTATTTTGACATTTTAAAGGTACCTTTCCTTTTAATGGCAAGCTAATTAAAAACAGTATTCCAACAGTTATTGCAGTGAATGACTTGCGATAAGAACTTGTACCTTTAAATTAATATTTTTATTTCGATTCTGAGATCCATTTTCGTATGTTAAATGAATCTCTATGACTTACATGCCGAAGAAGCTCAAATTCCCTACAAACTAAAAAATCCCTATATAAGGGCGTTGGTTAGTCTCTCCATCGACATGATAATAATTTCTTTCTTTTCTGTTATCAACTGCGCAAGGATCTTCCTCCGTGTTTGCGGAGAATCCCGCCGCGATTCCCATTCTTTTTCTTGTCTTTTTTGTTGAGATTAAGGGTGGAGTTAATGAAATTGTAACAACAATAGGTCTACTGTGGAAAGTAGCAGTGAAAGTGGGAATTAGGCTTTGGGGGAGGGAAGAATGAAAGAGGGATTTGAAAAGGATTCAAGGTGTTCTTGCCACATCCAGATCACTCATGAAGTTTAGGGGGTGAACATACGTTTAAAATACGGTCACGTATACTTGTCCTCATTTCACCACCTAATAAAATGCACTTTTTTTAACTAAAAGTAAATATATGAAAGTGGGTGAAAGTTGTGTGCTGATGCGTTTCCAATTGGGTGAAGAGAAAAGCTTCGTAGAGAAAATTCCATTTGGAAATATATATATTGCAAGAAATTTCACTTCTTAATCTCCAGTACATGGACGTAATATTAGTTTCGCAAGCGCGTTCGGCAGCAACAACAACAAAACAAAACAAAACAAAAAAAAAAAAAACCTACATGTAAATCTCAAATTTGAAACTGATACTTTAAGATTAAACACAGTTTGGCTTAATCTGAACAATATTCTTTTTTTCTAGATTGCCAGACATATTGTCCTTCTGTCTTTACTTGTAGTAACAGAAATTAAGTTATAAGGTATTTCTCCCACCTTCTTAGCATGCCTTCGTGGTGTAGTGGTCAGCACACTCGGCGCGTATTGAGAGGTCCGTGGGTCGAGTCTCGACGAGGGCATTGCTCATTTTTCTCGGCGAGGGCATTGCTTCCGGCTTCAAAATAACCTAATGACTCTACAAAGTAATTAAAACTATATAAGATAATTACACAACTTATTTCAACGTAAAAGTGTGGAACTAAAACAATTGATAAAATTAATTTCTGATACTTGTGATTGAACAGATATAATGATTCAAAGTATTTATTATAAGTCAAAATTTAAATTTTCAACCTAACAGTCTATTTTCTCTATTCCACGACTATTAAATTCAATTTTCTGTTAGAGACAAGCTCACCAGATGGTAAGAACAATAAAAGCAGACAATAAAGAAATTTTCACTATGGCAGACCAATGTTTCCAACCCTCTTTGTTTAGTTTCTAGCTCCCATTTAAAACTCATATAACTAATATAATGTGAGTTCGACCGATACAAAAGCGTTACTTCTTCAGAAGAATATTTAATAAATTTTGTCTCTTGGTAAAATTATCCGTCTCAAAAATGTCTTTCAAGAGATTTTCGGGACTCTATAAATTTCATGCATAGATTCCTCATTCTTGTGATACTTAAAATGATCTTATTAATGTTGTTTTAAAATCTAAGTATTAAATATGTTGTTATTTATCATATTAATTCCTCAAGCATAAACAAGCCACACATCTGTAGCGGTTATTCATATATAAGGCACAAATGACTTGAAATGAAGCAAAACATTTTAATGCCATATTAGATCAAATTGTTAACCTGTTTAGTCATACACACTCATGTCCATAAATTAAGGATAATTTAGTGCCACGCGGAAATCGAACTCTAAAATAAATATATCACCTGTAAAATCACTACACACATCTTTAAGAATCATATGCAAATTTCAGGAAGTAACCAGATGACGCCGATGGTACGTCACAATGACGAGTGTGTAAGAGAGTGAAATATAAGGAATACAGGCAAAGAAGTAAAATTGTTCGCAGGCGCTTTATAAGCATTTCAGTGCAATAACCGAATAGTTATGACACAAAGGACGCATGTGGATGAATTTTTACGTGGTAGAATTATCGGCCGTCTGGAATGTGGGCGTACCCAACCGGAAGTATCAGACGAACTTGGAATTTCCCAGAGTGTCATCTCCAGGCTTTGGCAACGATTCCAAGATGATGGTAATGTGAGTAGACGTTACATCAGAAGTCGCCCCAGAGTTACAACGCCGAATGCTGACCGGTATTTGGCAGTTACTGCCAAACGAAACAGGCGGAGCACAGCCTCAGACCTGTCTCGTCAGCTCTCTTCAGCCACTGATACGACAATTTCAAGGCAGACCCTGTACAGACGCTTAGGGATGATTGGTCTATATGCTCGTAGACCTGTCAGATGCATTCCACTTACTTCAACTCACTGTCGCCAGCGGTTAGCCTGGAGTAGAGAGCATGCATTGTGGACACCGCAACAGTGGTCTTGTGTGATGTTTACCGACGAGTCCAGGTTTAGCTTGCAGTCTGATTCTCGCCTGACATTCATATGGAGAGCTCCAGGTACCCGTTACCAGCAAGAAAACATCATTGAACGACACCGTTACGGTGGTGCAGAAGTGCTCGGTTGGGGTGGAATTATTCTGGGTTTCAGGACTGACCTGCATGTTCAAATTGGAACCATGGCAAGCTAAATCTATCGGAACGTTATTCTGGAATAACATGTACGTTTGTTTCGGGGCGCCATGGGCGTACAATTTGTGTTTATGGATAACAACGCCCATCCTCACCGTGCAAACATCGTAAGCGAATGCCTTGAATGAGGATATCACCCGTATGGACTGGCCAGCATTCTCACCGGACTTGAGTCCAGTAGAGCACGTGTGGGACATGCTTGGCCGACGAGTTGCAGCCCGTCAACCTCCTCCTACATGTCTACCGGAACTTCGGAGACCATTGCTTTTTGAGTGGTGTAATATACCTCAAGATCAGGTCGATAATTTGATACTCAGCATGCCTACGCGTTGTACGGACTATATTGCATCGTCTGGGAGACATACAATGCATTAACAATCATACCAACCATGTAATATTGGTTTTTTGTAAATAGGTTTTTTTTTGTAATTTGCTCCAGGGAGAAAAAATCGCTAATGTTTTTAATAATATCCAACATATAGCATCTCTTTACCTTTTGTTTAATAAATAAGCTTTACAAATAAGTCAAATTTGTTTTGCTTCTAACTCTTCCTTTGCCTGATTTTACATTATCCTTAATTTATGGACATGAGTGTAACTAGTTGTTCTATGATTTCAAAGATATGGTTTTCAATAAATTGAAAGATGTCACTTCTACGAAAGCGCAAAACAGCATTATTGGTTTTGGGAATAACGGAAAATGGACTCAACACCTTAATAGAAAAACAAAAGCTCCAAGTAATTTCCTTTAATTGAGATTTTTATTTTATCATGGTAAAGTTGAAACGAACATGAAATGCCTCTATATATGCATACAAAATTAGATTACAGCTGGTGAAGTGCTGATGGACTAATTGCCGTACTTGAAAAGAAATAAGTGCGTAAAGTTATTAAATATTTATCGGAGCAAGAAACATGGACAATCAATTATGCCTTTGCCAGGAATCGAACTCCGAACCTTCCTAGCACTAACAAGACGAGCTGTCCATTTACACTACGAACACATGCAGTAAGGAAAATGAAAATTCTTTATAAGTGTGAGGAAATTATTTTGTAATGTAAACTGGAATTAGTATAAATTGATATAATTACTTTTGTAATATTTCATAAAACTATTTTATTATATAAATTCATAACAAATTACTATGTACTTCTAACAAATGTTTATGAACAATAAAATAGCGTCACATCTCTCAAATTGTATAAATAGGATACGAACAGTACGTGTTTCATCATTATTGTGAAATTTATCGGTCTTCGAAAGTGAACATAATGTTTCTTATATCTGATGATACTCTCATCACTGATGTTACACGATATCCCCATTTCATGTAAAATACCCATATTCATTAGACATCTACAGAAAAAAAAATTGCAGATTCCTCAAAAATTACAGCTCAAGAATACAGACCCAAAAGAAGACAACACAATATTATAAGTGCCAGACTTCGGGCATTCTCAGCATTCACTTTATAAATGCTCCTGATATCGTAAATGAGAAGAGGTCATAAAACCAATGAATATCTCAAGGTCTAAGGAAAAGTAACATATGTCCTCGTAAAATACGTGCCAGGACACGAAGAGCCAAGATGGCCAGAAGGAAGCCCAAGGAAGAAAAAAAAAAAAGACTGGAACATGAAAGAAAGAGTAAAATAAGAAAACACATGAAAATAGCCTAATTAGAAATTTAAAGAAAACAGCAGAATGATTAGGCTCTAAATCAGTCAGCAACCTTGCAGACGGCATGATAAATCTTACAAAAGCGATCAAGATAACAACAATACTCTTTGAAAAATTACATGTCAAAGAAGAATAAGGTAAGAAGAATAGATATGCCAATGGATTACGACGCCAAAAGGCCAAAGCTTCAGCAATCAGCAAATGTATTTTTACTTTCTTGTACGAAGTAAAAAGAAGTATAGTAATCGTGAAAAATTCGGGTATCATATTTCAAAGAAAATATCCATTTTGACCGCTATCGAATGCAATTTAACGAGGTTTTTGCGTGATATCTGAACGTAAGGACAGAATAAAGAATACCTTTTCCCCAAAAAAATTATAAACCTGATTTAAAATAGATTCTGAGGAGATTTTTTTTTGTGGTGTTTGCGCATATGTATTAAGTAGGTATGTATGTATCTGGCGTAACTCAAAAACGAGTAGTCTCAAGAACGTTTAAATTTTGTATATAGGACTGCTATAACATGTAGATGTGCACCTCTTATTTTGGTTGCAATTGGTCATGCCAAACGCATAATATATATATGTATATATCCGCTATGTTACTCGGCTCAGTGAGTTCAGTTTCGTTATTCTTATATGTTTGTAAATTGCGCATTTTTGCTTTAAAAATGATTGAATTATGTTGTTCTTATGTTCCGGTTAAGATTTTTATGCCTTTAGTCAACCTGCGTGTTATAAGTACAGAATTATTAACAATTTAAAAGTCTTTTAAATGCAGCTAAGCCTAACTATTTTGGCCATAGCGGCCATATTTGTTTGCATTTGAAACTGAGCAGAATAGTGGATTTTTTGCCAGTCTAGAGAAACTGAGCTTCGCACCAACAAGATAACACCTTCTTTTATTATTGCGAATTAAATCATGCTTAATCCATTCTGGAGTTTGTTCCAGGAAATAAGTGTTTAAGATTTACTTCGCAATTTTTAATATAGATATTTTGATTTTTTATGTATTTTTGCCTTGTCGCGAAGTGAGATCTGTATTAATTGAATGAGGAATACTGAATCGTCTGTGAAAAACTGTTTCTTTTTTTGTTTGTTTGTCTGTTTAATTTCTTTCATACATCGTATTAGATTTATCATAGTATTTGAATACAACATGTGGTAACGATTAGATAATTCAGTTGATATACATAATTTTTTGCATTTTTGATATATAAAATGAATGATATGTAAGGCTTTTAAGTGAACCTAGCGCCAGAGTGCTGCTATGGTAAACAAATATAGCGAATTTTAAAGAGTGCATTTATTCTATTGTGGTTTATGCGCTGTCGACGAAGTAGATTTAATTCTATCCAATAAGTTTAAATAAAATGCAGATTGCGTATAATTTAATATTCCGTACAAGGAAGTTCTATGGTGTACACATTAGATTTTTGTTATTGGAACCCAACTGACTAATCATCCGCATAATTTTCAAAATTAAAAATGAGAGTTGAATATGCTTTCCTGTATTTAAAATTAACGGTTTATATAACATTGCACATATTTTAACATATGTATATGGTAATATGCAGATATTTTCTTGAGGAAGAGGGGAAGTAAGCTCCTTCGTTTAACTGAACAAATTTAATTTAAATTACTAATTAAAAATTTTGGTCAATGAAGCATACATCCCAAGCGAAGAAATACAGTCTTGGCCGAAATACCACGCCCCTTTTTTAAAGATATCTTTAAACATAACCAACAAGAAAAATATTTATCTGCACACAATTATGAATTTCGTTTTAAAGTTTATAAGATTTGTAAAAAAAAAAACAAATAACTCAGTTTAATTTTGTTGTTTTGTTCAAAAGAAGAAATTTTTTAATATTATCAAGCCAATTTTTTACAGGGAGTTTTTTTTGTGATTATGCCAGTTAGTTGATAATTTTGAAAACTCCAAAATATAAAGAACTTAATGCTCAGCAAGGATATCAAATTTTGCTTTTGAATAAACCAGCGAAATCTGAAATTGAGATTGCCAAAAATTGTAAGCATTCAGTTTGTCCTGTGCTATATACTTTGAAATGTTTTAAGAAAAAGGTTCACACTTAAATGGAAGAGGAACTGGACCTTATTTCTCCTTTAACACTGGAATAATGTTTCACTGAAAGTGGCAATCCAGCTTTATCTCAAAAATCAAAGAAACATCTCTCGTGAATTTTCTGCAGTTTTGAAAAGAAAGTGGGTGTCCACTTATTGCTAAAACTGCCAGACGCTGACTTATAGAAGCTGATTTGAAAGGTTACAACGCTACAAACAAGCCATGACTCTCAGGGAAAATATATTGAAATTAAAAGGGGTTTTATCCGCCAAACTGTTCACAGAAGAAACATTGTCAAATATTCTCATTTCTGATGAATTTAACTTCCACTTGAGCTTTATTTTGCTTCTATTTCATCCCCAACCAATCTTCAAGCGTTCCCAAAATGGTGTTTAATTACTCTCTAGTCTCGCAAAAACAGTACGATTTTCTCCTTGACATTTAGACTCTTCTCATATAGAGCGCATCTATTCAAAATGAAGAAAAAGGGGAAAATACAACAGAGACAGTATACCGTAGATTCCTTCTTAAGCAACCTAAATGAGACCGCGGTTAAACCGGTTAAGCAAAATTCTGGTTAAAGCAAAATATGAAAAAAAATTAATTGATGGAAATGCACTTTTAATATACAAAGTAAGCATTTAATAAATGTGTTAATTTATTACAAAAGTTTTACCTACCATTAGTAAGAATGTTTCAAAAATTCAATCATTTTTTATTCTACTGAAGGCTGGAAATTCGTCGACTGGCTGCATAATTTCTCCATTTTTTTAAAAGCATAACATCAACAGAGGAATTCAATGCCTGTTATTCCATGTAGCATAAAGCCATTTCCAATGTTTTTGCTGCATCTCTATGTGATACGATAGAAGTCGCATTGTCATCGATGTCGAAGTCATCGCCATCGTAAACCACATCAACAACAGCTCCGATGATGTCATCATCTGATAAAGTTTCTTGATGAAGATTCCCGTCAGCTGTCAACCACCACTCCACGTCTTTAACATGGATATCTTAGCATCCAATAAGATACTCGAATGAAGACACAAAGTTGTTAGTAGAAAAGTCTGTCTCTACTATTTAACTGTCTTCTAGTCAACACTTTCTCCAACCGTATTCAAAGACCCTTTTATTTTTTAAGAGGAGTGTGCAGTACCGTTAATGCCCAGTGCTTCTTTTTTAAACTTTATTTTGTTATTTCTTATTTAAAATACGTAATTATGGAATTTACAATTTTTTGCATCTTTTTTTTATTATTATTATTATCGTAAATATTATGAATTACGGCCGGTTAAAGCGGAGATCCGGTTAAACGGGAGGTACTTAAGAGGGAGTCTACCATAATTCCCACTGTGGACAGAGAAGAGATAATGTTATGATCTAGGGATGCATGGCGGCCCATGGTGTAAGCAAAATATATATTTGTGAATGTCGCATGAACAGCCTTCAAAATATAAAACGATGAAAGGATAAGTATTATATGATTAAAAATTTTGTTTTTATTTATTTCTTAAATGTTTCAAAATCAGAGCAATAGTTCAGGTTGCCGAACACTTTTGCCCACTGCTGCATATTTGGATTTGAACATCGAGACTGCTGGTTTAGTTCCAGTTTACCACAATAACCTGAATATCATAATAAAATGATTTACATAATTTTTTTCTTAGTTTATATAAAACTGTTTCTCATATTTTACGCACAGTAGTCTCTAAAGCTGTATAAGATCCTCGCTTTCTTTTACATGTTCGAAGAGATAGTACTTTTTTTGGAGGGGATAGAATTATGTTTACTGATGACTCAAAAGACGCATAGTTTGCAGTAATGTCTTTCGTAACTCTTTTAATATTAATCACTATTAGCATTTCATCAAACAAATATACATGATTCTTCCTATCTTTTAAGTATTTAGAAGCAGCTCCGAAGTTATTCATATTTCTAGTGTGATGTTATTGAAAAAGGTCTAAATTTTCGAAAATCAACTGATATGCATTAAATGCTCTGTAATACACATTAATAAAAAATTAAAGAATCAGTTACTTTTTTGAAAAAATACATATCTTATGGCCATCTCTTAAACAAAAATTACGGTGAATATATTTATATACCCCTAAAAGCGCATGCCATTCGAAAAGTTTGTTAACAGAATATTTTCTTCTATTTAAGAGAAAAACATATTGTCTCAATCAGGCCTTGAATTTTTAAGCTTTTCAACACTCGGAAATAATTAAAAAAACGTAAACTGTTCTTCTGAGAATTTCATGTGATATTAATCGAACACGTGAACTCCCCAAAATTCTAAAATTTGGCTCAGTATTTGCATGTCATGGAATTTTCAAGCTAATTCAACAAAGTTTAATCAATCTTTATCCGTTTTCGACGAAGGTCAGGCTTTCGAAATGTCAGAAAAAATATTATCCAAGCAATTAACACGTCTCTCAGGGGGAGGTCTCTCAGAGCAGGAGTGGCCAAATTCTGTTATAATAGAATATTAGAGAATATATAAAAAAATTATCTCCTATGAAATGAGAAGTGATATTTGGAAAGCAAATGTGTGCTGGTGTAGTAATTACCAATTGGAATTTGTAAATAATTACACTCGAATTGTGAATTAAAATGCAAAATTAAAGAATAAAACAAGAGAATTATTGCCGATTCCATAGAAAGATCCCGACATATGAAGGGGAGTTAGAACCTGTCTATAGAACCATCAACAATTAATGAGAATCGTGTGAGGTTTATCTAATTTTTTTTAACTAATAGTTAATTTTTAGTCCATTCCTATCACTATCTTTTCACTTACGGTTTTCATGGCAGAATGTAAATGAGATAGCGAGTGTAGAAAGAAGTAGTAACCTATTGGCATAGATTAACCTACTGGCATTTTTCTGTGATCCAATAGGTTAATTTAAAGCATTTGAAATTGTTCAAAGTTACGTATTTCTGTTTGCTTGGCTTGTGTAAACCCAAGTTGGGTCATTATTAATTTTGCTTCGATTAAAAGGGTCTTATACATCTTCTTCTGACTTTGTTTTGTTTCACAAGGCTTGAAGATAATTCTTCAATAGTCTTTTTTAAAGGCTATAGTGTTTGCTCCTTAAGAGGACTAGACTTAAGAGAACTAGTGCATTTCGTCACTCATATCTAAATAAATCCCTTTTCCAATTTTACATTCCTATTCAATTTTGTAATATCCGAATTTAAATCTTGAAAATCAGATATGTGAGGTAATTCAAATTCCTTTTTTGTTTTTCTTTAGAAAACTTCTGCATAAAAAATTCGATCATGTATATATATATGTTACTGTGAAAGACCGAAATTGGAAAATGTCTACTTTCACCGGAGAATGTCAACATTCATCAAATACGTCGGTGAAAGATCGAATATAACATTGCATTCTTGTACATTCGGACCCTCACCGGTGTATGTCGACAATCACAGATATGCTCTGGTGTAGGTCGAAAAGAGAGGCAACTGGCTGTTTCTTATAAATGCAATTGTAAAAGCAAGAGCCTCTTGTGCAATTCAAAGTCTCATAATAGTTTAAGTAGTTGCAATTAATCAGATTTGAATCACATAATTCAGTAAGTTTTTTATTACTATTATTTTATTTTCTAATTTACTACGTACTGTATAATTAAGTAAGTTTTTTAACTTGTATTATTTTCCTTTCTCATTTTGAATGTATTGTGTGTTTTTTCGCGACTGAATTACGGAGAAGAAAATATAATATTTTCATATATTCAACATTCACCATTAGTACATGGTGAATGTCGACATTCACTGGTGTAAGTCAGAAATAAGAGTATTTGGAAAATATTTCGGACATACACCAAGCGACTATGTGAATGTTGACATTCACCGGTGAAAGTCGACATTCTCCAGATTTCGGTGTTTCACCGTAACATATATATAAATCAATAATTTATTAAAGGTTTTTAATATATACTTCCAAGGAAAAGGAATTTAATTTAAGCTTAATAATTAAATTAAAGGAAGTTAAATTAGTAGGAAAAAAATTGTGAATATTATAAGTAGTATTTTAAGTCAGTATTGAAATTATTTAGATTTCTATTGAAGTGAAAATTACTTAAAAACTGCGTATAAAAATTTTAAATATTAAAATTAAAATTTAAAGTACTGAAAATGTAGCCATTGTCATTGATCGCAGATTGATTGCCTTGTCAAGGAGAATAAATCCATTTACTATCAATTAACAATAACCAAATTAAGTTAGAGTATTTCTTCTTTTTTCAAGTAAAGATCAAATTAGTATGTATTCTACGTCTCAAATTATGTTGAACTGCCAAGTACTGTACATTTATAACAAAGAGATGTGCCATTCAAAAATCTTTTCATGGGCGCATGATTATCAATAAAACCCATAGTACACGAACTGCAAAACCCGCATTGCAACATCGAACTGAACATTGTGTTTAATATTGGGTATGCTTCCCTCCCACGGCGTACCGAAAAGGAGGAGGCTAAGAGTCCCTGTGGCAGTCGATCACAAAGCAATTTTCAACTCTGGGATGGTTCTCGGAAGGGAATGAAAAAATGAAATTCACAAGAGCGTCCTAGACATGCACTATAGGGTTAAGGTCAGGAGATCTGGCTGGCTAATCCATGCGGCGGATACGCATGTTTTTCGGGTAATCATCGACCAACTGAGCGCTATGTGGACGACCGTTACGTCCACTAACAGGAACCCCGGATAAACTGCGATCCTGAAACGTTGAACATAAGGCTATAAGATCTCCTTTCTACTACCTTATAGCAGTCAGTGATCCTTCGTAAGACACAGGCCATTACATATCCGCCACTGTTATGATCCTTTTCCATGAAGAGAGAAGAACAGTATGGTGTTCGAAGCTCTTTCCAGATACAGGTAAGCCGAGAATCAGCGGTTAGGCTGAATTTCGACTCTTCTGTAAAACGTACGGTTCTTCACTGAAGTCACGAAGGCGTTCGTTGTTTACATGTTGCTTGACATTGGAATAAATTTTTTCCCTATTTTTGATAAATCAGTCTTATAAATGCAGCATATTGCTCTTAACACATCATTAAGGTAAGGATCAGCAAATCGATTTCTTTACAAAATTTTTGCGATTTGATTTTTTTTTAAAAAGTGGATTACAAAAAAATATTGATAAGGAAATTATATTTTTTCTTTGTACACACTTTTGTGCAGTCTCGAATTTCTGGATATTAATTTGTAAAATTCAGCTACTTCTGTTTGAAGGGATCGGAAATTTGCTTTTCAATAATTTTAGTGCGCTCAAATTCAGTACAATCTGAGAGGAGCATATTTCCAATTTTTGAAATTGTTTGATAGAAAATATATCAAATAATATGTTGGAAGCATTATGAAGCATTCTTTCACAGTTTCATTACCAAGAAATAATTTTAGATGTTTTGTTAAATATGTGACAAATTTCATATTATGTTCTTGCCACTGTTTGCCTTGCGAAATGGCCACCGGATTAATACTATTACGAGTTTTCTATATATATGTAAGTAATTTTAGTGAAATTGTAGTATCTTTTGTATAATATAATATGAAAATTCTGAACAGAGAGAAAATTGGCCTGAAAAATATGATTACAGTAGCAAGTCTACTTAAGATCGAGGTAAATGTCTCGCTAAATTAACGAGATATCGCCAAGCTGGCGATGGTTTTAGCGATTAATTATGTTTGCGAAAAATCACCAAATGTTCCCAAACTTGGTCCAAAAAAGCATTTGGGTCCGGTGCCTGTATAACTGTTAATTGAATAATTTTAATAGATACCCTGTAGTAGTAAACGGCTGTTATGTGTAACTTTAACCGTATATGGCCTTCCAGTAATTTCGAGAAATGAAAAATAATAGAGATATCTCGGCGTCCAGAGGAAAGCTATATAAGACAGAAGAGAGCATCAGTTCTCAATTATTAGTTCAGAGCTGACTTCGGATTACTGAGATATTCGTGAGAACGTTGCCTTTTAGATATGCGCTTTGCATTGCGTTGTGTTTATTGTTCTTAGAAGTTAGAAGTGTAGCTACTGATTATGCTTTGTGATACCGAGAAGAGTTGTAGAAGGTTCCAGAACTCTAAATTATTTCTTTTCGGAAAATAAATTTAATCAAGCTCTCATTGCATTCAATCCATTACTAAACAGTACAGAGGAATACATTAATGTCTTTGCAAAGTTTATAAGGTATTTCTCCCGCTTTCTTTGCATGCCT
>KK118550.1:459884-490581 GCA_000611955.2 Stegodyphus mimosarum
GGGTGAGAGACTGTCGAACCTGCTTCCCAGGGTACTCTCCTTCATAATTTGAGCCGATATGAGAAAGTCGAATGTATGGTGCTCAACGTTCTGGCCAATGACAGACGCATTCTAGTGCTCCTTGCCACGTTAATAATTCTTAGACTCGCTCTGATTCAGACAAGTGAGGTTAGTAACAACAAAAACAACATTTCTAATGGCTGAAAGTATTTCCCAGTGGTTATCTCAAATGACTCCGCCCTCTTTGTTTTGAATACCGATGTTTCATCGTACAAAGAAAAGCTATTCTTCCTGAAAAATCTTCCACGGCTGACGAAATACCACTAGCTACTAAACGAAATACAAAATTTATTTTCATCGCTTACAAAGCTTGCTTACCTTGCTAACTTTTTAAAAATATTTCTTCAAGGACCGGTTGTTTACTATCTAACAATAATTTATTACGTTGTAACACACGAAAGTGATAATAAAGATCAACCTTCTTGCTAATTATCTGCCAAACATGATTTCGTCAAGAGAGCAACTACAGGCAAACATAACAAGAATACAGTTTTTGGAGAGTCAGAATCACTGATGTATCAAATTCGGAACATCAAAGATACTCTCGATCGCGTCGCACCATAAGACATCGCAAAGTTCGATAATTTGGAGAAACAATTTATTTCTGCCAATGATATAGTGCAAACGTCCTCAAAAGTGCTCAAACTGCCTTTGATAGTCTACACAGTTATTTATCGTAGATATCTGAGCTCAGAACCATTTGTGTAAAAGTAATAATTTGTGTTATTATTAAATAATTTCTCAACAATTTTGGGCCCACCAGCGACCGAGCGGTAAAATTATGTATTAGATTTACATATAGCATTGTTCTAATATAGGTATTTTGACACAAACTCGGACTTTTCTGAAATGACATGCTAAGTTTTTTCCATATTTCGGTTCTACGACTCAAATTATGACAAACTGCCAAGTTTTGTAAAAATCGCACGAGTAGTTTTAAAACATTAGCTCTCAAAATTTTAGTTTCTCGATGCTAATTGAATTTGATATATATTTATTAATATCTCCTTTTTATTAAACTTACTTGATTCCTGCTTCTAGAATTTGAAATTTAGGTTCATTCTAAATAAAATTCGCCCATTTTTTATGATTTACTTTTAAAATTTGTATTTTTAGATAATTTTTCTAAATTTTTCGAAAAAAGATTTTGAATTATAACCTATAAAAGTTTTGCCATCATCTTAAAGTAGATGTATTTCTAAGCATATTTGCAATAAATTAGAGTCTTTATTGAAAATTTCCTAAGATATAC
This sequence comes from Stegodyphus mimosarum, assembly GCA_000611955.2. Lineage (NCBI taxonomy): Eukaryota > Metazoa > Arthropoda > Arachnida > Araneae > Eresidae > Stegodyphus > Stegodyphus mimosarum. The sequence continues at coordinate 461,197 of KK118550.1, forward strand.
GTGAACTTACATTTTGGCAAGTTTTGAAATTTGGCGTATTTATTATAAACGATAATAACAAAAATGTGGTTTACGCACTTTGTTAAAATTATTTGAAAGTATGAAGAATGACCTTTTCTCCGCTCGTGGACAATGGAAAATAGGTTGCTATAAATTAAGCAGTTCGCCAAGTGAATAATATTTGGAGCATACTGAAAAAATGCGCAAAGATAAATTTTAAATTTCTCCATAAATTTTCACCAAAAATTACAAAATCTATTATCTAGGCATAATTTGAGTCGTAGAATCGAAATATGAAAGAAAATTGGTATGTTATTTCAGAAAACGTCTGATTTTGAGTCGAAATACCTAGGTTAGAGCAATGCTATATATAAATCTAATATACTTCCTAAGTCGTGCTTTCGGGACAAGGAACATGCAGTTTGAATTTCGTCAATCGGCCCAGTAGAACGGGAGATATGGAACTGCCCCTTTTTTTATTTATTTTATTAGTCCAAAAGGATTTAGTCCCGAAGGACTATTACTTTCGTTTTGCGATTTTGCGTCGATTCACTCTGAATGCCCGTTTCACTTTTCAAATTGTTGCCACTAAATGTTATCGCTCTGCATTAAATTTTAAAAAATGAAAAATCTGCATAAATGTATGCATGTTTCCCGCATTGTGATAAAACCTAGAGCCATCGAATTTTGAATGACGTAATCCTACTGCGAATATGAGCATCTGGAAGCCCTAATTTTGAATTTGAAATTTGCTTTATTATCGATTTTATGTTTTGTAACATTTCAACGAATTTCTGATTAACAAACTAAATGATTTCAAAGCGAGCAATGGCAACACTGTACGGAAAAAAAAAAACATTTTTATCTCCAGCGCACGAGACTTACGGAAATTCTAAAGATATGTTCATTTTAAAATGATTTTGCGATATTGATTTTGAACTGAATTTTATGGTTTGAGTACGTAGTACATGATATTTAATAAAAAAAGGTAGCACACGAAACGTTAAAAAAACGCGCCTTTGGACGTAATTTAAAATCTGAAATCTTTCAGATTTTTTAGTTTTCATGAATCTGCTTTGTATGACCGAAACAAATATGGGAAAATATTAATTTTAACTTAGCATATACATCGGTGTGGGCTTTTACCTGCGTGGACTTTTTATTTATTTATTTATTTATTTATTTATTTTTTTGACGTAGCTTTCTCTTCAAAAATCGTCTGCGTTGCACGGGAAAATAAAAAGGAATTTTAATTACAATTATAAATAAATAGCCAAATAAATGTGAAATTCGTAACAATATTCTCTAAAACGAATTTTTCATTAACAAACTCAAAGATTTCAAAGCCAGCAATACCAACGTTGTGTAGCATTCATTATTTTAATTAACCAAATTATTTTGAGTTTGAACTTTCCTATCGATATCTCAAAGTTTCAGTTGCTGCCCGAATTTAGCGCGAGCGAGATATTTATGCAAATCGCATATATCTGATAGCAGTTTAAAAGGCAGGAGTTAATGAGGGGAAAAAACAGTGTCTTGGATTTATCGCCGTAAGGCTGTGCGCGCAAAGATTTCCTCTGTCTACTGAAAGTTCGCCTTCATAGGCAATTGCAATTACTAGTACTTGCTAGTGAAATTAGCATTATTGCATTTCACTGAGAGTTAGGCTTCCCTCGCCGTCCTACTTAAAGTTAAGTTTAGGTATTTGAATTGTTCACACACTTTATTTCATATTATTTTAGTTCAGCCCAAGTAGTGGCTTACTCTCAAGTCGGAGAGTTGTAATTATTTAAAGTCGGAGATTGTAATTATTTGAATTAAAGGGTCACTTTTAAACCCTCCTTCTGACTTTGTAGTTCTTCAACACTAAAGGACATAGCCTAAATTTGCTCACTGTCCTCCACATAGTGTTTCACAGCTTATGCTCAGTAAGAAGATTAAGAGATTTAAGGAGAAACCTTATAGTTGTACAGAAAAACATTTTTATCTTCAGCACGTGAGAGTGTGTACCGAAATTTCTAAAGATATGCTCAATTTAAAATTAGTTTGCGATATTGCTGTTGAACTGAATTTTATGGTTTAAGTGCGAAGAACACGGTATTTAATAAATAAAGGTAACACACAAAATGTTAAATAAACGCCCCTTTGGACGTAATTAAAATCTGAAACCTTTCAGATTTAAATTTTTTTTTATTATTTATTTATTGCGCAATGTACATACAGCTAAAATGGTTACAAGAAATTACACCTGAAATGTTTGTAAGGCATTCTTAGTCTTTGTCCTTGTGGAGAGTAGTCTGCATGTCTAATTAGCAATTAGAAGATCAAGGGTTTCGTTTTCGGTCATCTCCCCCTTCATTTTTCACAATTTCTGCTTTAAAAAAAATAGTGAATCTGTAGACTAGTTAAATTTGCAATAATGTTGTTAAATACATTCTATCCAGAAAGCGAATATGTTAATGCAATCATTTGCTGTGATTTCTATGCAACATTGAATACAATATAAAATAAATACACAGCCAAGTAAACTGAATTTGACTGCAATAAAACTACAACGTTTGCCTTCCATCTTAATAACAGTAAGCAATTTAGTAAATATTTGTATTTTCTCTTCTATTAATATCTAATTAGAAGGGAAAAATTTAGGCAATTTTTTCATTTGGTATCAACTTCTCTAATTTACACATGCTAATAGTAACTTAATAATATCATTTAATGAATACATGTTTACGACTCGTAACAAAACTAACTTTCAGATTATCATTAAGTAATTATTAAATAATTTTATTTTGAACTTTTCCTCGAGTATGCAACTCAAAAAGTTTAAAATGAGTCTGATGTGACCAAAAATATCTATTTGCAATGCACATATTTAACAATATACTACTTTTAAAAGTGAAACAACTTATTTAAAATTTATTTCCAGTCCTACAGTCACTTAAACAAATGAGTTAAGTTGCGTGTGTACACTTTCGCAACGAATTGAAGGCACACAGAACCGATGATAGCTTGACAAAATTTATTTTACCAAAAGAAACATTTTACAGTTTTAGAACTTTCCACAAAAGCACTCGTTCAGGCCTTTTTATTATCACAAAGCACACTCAATAGTTACCACTTCAGATTACTAAGAGCGTTTACCACAATGCAATGAAAAAAGTATCAAATTAGCGAAGCTCCGGCGGAGATCTCTCAATACTCCGAAGTCAACTCCGAACTGAAAAACTGAAAGCTGATGCTCTCTCGGATTTCATATAATTCCTCCCCCCTCGGCTGAAAAATCTGTAGCATCTTCCTTTCTCGAAATTACTGGAAGGCATATGAGGTTAAAGTTATATATAAGGGCCGGATACGGTTACAGTTTTACATAATAGCATCAGTTTCAATTATTCAGTTTGCAGTATCAATTGTTTGTTACACAAGGACCAGTTTAAAAATCGCCACATGGTCGCCAAGTTTGAAGATTTTTGGTCATTTCTCGCCAAATTTGGCGACAAAAATTAGTTGCCAAAACCATCGCCAGCTTGGCGATATCTTGTCAATTTAGCGAAGTAGCCATTTACCTCAATGCTAAGTTGCATATGAAAGCTTATTTTTCCCGCAGAGCTTCATTTATTCAGACTTTTCATGTTACATTATACAAAAAATATTATGATTTCACATATAACTTCACAAAATTATTTGCATATATACAAAATTCGTAACAATATCTATTTATGACACGCAATTTAACAATATACTACTTTTATAGATGAAAAAATTCAGTTAAATTGTACTTCAAATCGCACTGTCATTTAAATAAATGTCTTATTATACTGTATCTGAGAAATAATTTATTAAGATTTTTTGGGGTAAATGAGCTTTGGAAGAAAAGAAAATATTTACTTTGAATTTTATATCAAATAGAAATTCATTGCAAACGTCAATCCAGAGAAATATAAATAAAGAATGTTGGTAATAACGAAACTGATAAATTCTGTAAATTAAAGCTAAGTGGTAATAGTAATTTATATTTTTATTAATTCTAATTTCAAGCATTATTGTTGAAATTTTCTGAGGTTTTCCTGTTATTTGAAACTAATGTTCCAAGTTGAAGATTGAGAAAGAAAAGAATAAACAAGAAAAGAATTCCAGCATAAAACCAGCTGAAACGTTTTAGCTCTCAGAAAAAATTCAAAGCGTAAATAATATTTTAAGAATTAAACAAAGTGTAAACAAATTTTATTTTAATTGATTGAAAATGTTATACTATTTTTGACAAAATACATGAAATGACTTTCTTAAATAATTATTTAAAAAATTATGCATTATAAAATATTCTTTGTCTTCTATACAAATTTTAAACTGTAGCCAAAAGTGCTTAGACTTCCATATTTTTACTTCCTTGTACGAAGTAAAGAAAATATTGTAATCACGAAAAATTCCGGGTGCCATATTTCAATGCAAATATCCATTTTGATCACTATCGAATGTAATTTAACAATGTTTTTGCTTGACATCTGTACGTAAGGACAGAACAAAGGAATCCTTTTCCTCAAACGAATTATAGAACTAATTTAAATTGGATTCAAAGAGATTTTTCGTTTCGTCTGTACGTACGTAAGTATGTATATATCTCATATAACACAAAAACGAATAGTCTCAGAAAATCTAGGGAAACTAATCTAGAGAAACTAAGCTTCACAACAACAATGTAACGCCTCCTTTTATTATTGCGAATTAAATTATGCTTAATCCATTTTGGAATTATCATTTAAGTTATTAAATTATCCCATATATTGACTCAGCGCCGTCAACAAATTCAGTTTCTACGGGTTCAGTGTCTTTTTGCTGCGTGAGACCCAAAGTAAACTTTCAGTTTTGTGCACCGAAAAATGTGCCTTCTTGCCAACTGGCTGAAGTGCTTGTTTTTGAGCAGAAACTGTAATTTTAATTAGAATTTTTTTTTAAATTGTTTTATCTGTATTTGGTGTTTTATGTTTTTCTGTGTCTTCCACTTTTTAATATAGATATTTTGAGTTTTTATGCATTTTTGCCTTGTCGCGATGTGAGAACAGAATTAATTGAATGATAAATATATCTAAGGAAATTCGAGAAAATAAGTTTAAATGAAAGGCGGGAAAAAGTGCGTATAATTAATATTAATAAGTAATGGTTTAGCCTATATTTAACAAATTATTTAAAGGAGGATTAAAAAATCAAACTGTACTACTGCAGAATATGCGCATATCGTTTTAGCAAAATTGAAATTATAGAAGAGGCCATTTTAGGTATTTGTTGCCTCTCAATACTCGTTAAGCTGCAACCGCAGTCAAACAGGATGGGGGAAAAAAAGAAAATTTGCTTTCTCAAAATTAACATTATACAGTTTTTTTTTACCTGAAATGTATTAAGGAAAAACTACATTTTACAAGTTTCGATTTCATCACTCAGAAATCTTCTGATATCATCTGGCGCAAAACACGTGTTAAAAACGAAACAAGAAATAATCAAACTCCTCCTGAGGTCACTAGAACCCTTTTGTTCTCTTCCCAAACATCTCGTTTTCGCTACACATGAACGTTTCTTTTCCTCCACCCTTCCTCACGGCAAGGTTGGTCGCGCGCGCGACCAGCGTCCGAGTGATGGTTATTTTCACGCCTTCCGCCCCTGCGCTAATCTTTGTAGCAGAAACAGAGAAAATGAGTCCACGCATAAACGCCTCTCAACAAAAATAATCCTCGCTTTCTCGTTCCTCATTACCTTCCTTGGTGGAAGACGGCTCCGAACAATGGGTTAGTCATTTAAATAAGCGGCGAAGGTTATTTGACTCACAAATGATGGATGTCAGTTAGGTGGGTAAGGATTAATTCGCCGCAATCTCGTTAGCAAACTCTAACAGAGCGGGAAGATTGTTTTATCAAGATTATGAATAAATTGCAGACGTTTTAGCCTGTCAGATGTACAGGCTACGGTTAAAGCAATGTTTATAAGTTGTCTGTACTGAAAAACTGAAAATAAAATGAACTATCAGTTTAATGTACTGAATACAAAGTTGTTAGCTGCGATCAAAGCAAAATTTATAAGTTCTATGCATACCTGCAAAGAAAGTGGATAAAAACATTTCAGTATAAAAGAGGTCAGTTCATTTTTTCAAAGCAACAACCAATTCGTAAATAGTTTTTTTGTTGTTGTTGTTGTAGTTGCCAAAACAGGAAACACAAACTTTGGACACTTCAGGTTAATACGTGTGCATATGACGTCATGACCACAGGAAATATAACAAAATGCTGGAATTTTCCTCAGAGATATTCTTGCAAGTGTTCACAATATCTCGCAATATAATCAACAGTTATCCTTTAAATGACTAAAAACGTTAATTAGAACGCAATCCACAGAGCAGAGAAAGCTAATTCGATTAACAATTAGAACATCAGCTAACTAAACAACAACTGAGCTGAGATGTCTCGCTCCAGCTTTGATCTCGAGAGAGTTCGAGTAATTTCTTTGCTTCTCGAGATTTCTGGAAACCAAAAAAGTAGAATTACGGTTACAGAGAACATTGTAGTCAATTACATTTATTCAAATTAATTACAAATTAGAGATAAACTTATTATCTTAAATGCACGTGCTTCTGTATTTTATTTCTTTTTTTTTTCCTTTTCCGGCATAGCTTTTTCTTACAACTCGTCTCATGCTGCATTGCATGGAGAAATAAAACAATTTTAATTACAATTCTACTAACGTTAGCTATCAAAATACAAAATTAATAACAATATCTTGTCAACTATCTTAATCTGAAACAAAAACGTTACCAACAGCAGTTATTTATTGAAAATGCTGGCATTAACGAACAATTTTCGCCATGCAATGATGTCACACGCTATCGCAAGCTTTCTCCAACATCAGAACATTGACTTTACATAATAATAATAGTATATTTAATGTTTGACAATGCTATTTTTATCTCATATTTTGTAAAACTTACAAATGTTTGAATGTTAGAGTTGAAATAAGTAACAAACTATACGATTTGAAAGCGAGCAGTGGCAACACTTTTCGAAGTAAAGCAGATTTGTTTTCTCCAGATTGCGAGTATACTGCCACTCGGAAAAATGAGGGTGAAAATTAGCGTTTTCAGAGTTTTTAATTAATAGCTCAGCTGATTAAAGTCATGTGAAGATGAGAATGGTCGAAATGGCTTCTCACGAATTTCTGAAATCCGAGGTAGCTCTGCGGAAACTCATCTCCTCGCCATTTCGGAGGAATGGATGCCATAAAAAAAACAGACAAGACAAGAACAGATTTTAATAGTATACATTCCATGCATTTATAGATGATTTTTTAGTCCATCTTCTAGCAATGTGAATATTCTTTCTCACGTGGCAATTAGTAACACATTATTTCAAATGCAATGGTAGAGAGTTGAAATAAGTATTCATTTACAGTTTAAGTATTCACAGAAAGTTTACAGTTTAAGTATTTACAGAAATAAGTATTCATTTACAGTTTGCACTTGTGGATCATGTACACATTGCACAAAAAAAAAGAGAGAGAGAGTTCTATATCTCCCGTTCCACTTGCAGATTGACTAAATTTATCTTGCGTTTTTTATGTCTCGAAAGCACGACTTACGATATATATTAGATTTCTATATAGCGTTCGTCTAACATATGTATTCTGAAACAAAATAGGACTTTTTTTAAATGGCGCACAATTTTTTTTCCATGTTTCCATTCTACGCTTCAAATGATGCCAAAGTGAAAATTTTGTAAAAATCGCAAGAGTAGTTTTTGGAAAATTAGCTCTCAGAATTTTAGCTCTCAATTATTAATTGAATTTTGTATGTATTTATTAATATAATTTTTCATTAAACTTAATTATTAATTTCTTTCACAATTCGAAATTTAAGTTCAATACAAATAAAATTCGCACTTATAAAATCAGAAAATAAGTATTTTTGTATTTTTATTAGTATATTTTTATTAGTATTTTAGTATATTTTGTATTTTTAGGAAGTTTTATATTTTTTTCTGAAAAGGCTTTGAATTATAACCCATAAAAGTTTTACCATCATCTTCAAGTAGATGTATTTCTAGATATACCTTAAAAAAATTGGAGGGTTTTTTTTACTCAAAATTTCCAAAGATAGACAGCAATTTATATACTAGCGAATTTTGAAACTTGGCATATTCGTTATAAGCGATAATAACGCCAAAAGTGCTTTATGCACTTTATTAAAATAATTTGAAAGATTAAACGATGTAGCTTTCTTTCCGGTCGTGCATAATGAAAAAAGGAAACTGAAAATAGGTTGCTATAAATAAAAATTTCGCCAAGGAAATTATTCTTAAGCGCAAACTGAAATAAGTGCGCCAAAATAATGTTTCAAATTTCTGGGTAAATTTCTCACCAATTGCAAATTTTAATGTTTGGGCGTCATATGAGTAGTAGAATCAAAATGTAAAAAAAATCAGTATACGTAAGAACAGTAATTATGAGTTGGGGAAAACAGACAAAATTAGTAAAACATTCTGGACCCAGGATTGGCATTAAAAGAATTTCGCGAACATTTTCGTGTTCGAAGACGTATATTGGCATTTGAGGGGTGGAGGCAGCAATGGCATAAATAAGTGGTATGCACTTAAACAAAAGATTTATTATACATTTTTATTGTAATTTACATTTATAAACCAATTAAAACCTGGAACTTATTCAACACCTTGTAAGTTTTATGCTAAGTTTATTAACAGCTATTTTAAGTTTTATATCTTTCCTATCTTATTCTAATTTCAGCTTACAATTTCCTGCCAGAATGTAAATTCAGAAACGCAGTTAATGCAAAGGAGAAAGAGTACTATTTAAGTCGTGACTTCACCGACCTTCACAGAGAGAGTCTAATTCCCTGACTAGTGCGCGTTTGCCTTTTGGCTACGTCGCTGAGCTATTCTTACACTCGGCCATACCTTAGGCCTTTGCTTGGCTTCGCTGATTTAATTAATACTTTGGAACCGACTAGTTAGATTCTGATAGTTTCGTCTATACATTTCAAATAGCTTAGTAAAGCTAGTTTTAGTTTAAATTATTATTATTTTAAATTCAAGTCCGAGTGGCGGCTTTGTGTAAAGTTCCAAGTAGAAATTCCGCTACAAATGTTAATATTATATAGACATTTTTGGCTAGGCTTAGCGATAATAGAATGCTCCACCAATTGAGTACAGATGCTGATAGTCATATAACAGACTGTACAGCAACTCAGCTGGTGGTAAATAAGTAAGTAAGTTTATGTAACCTCGAGAAACGACTTTAACTAAAATTAGGACAATTCGAAGCTCGTTACTATGTTGGAGGTGCAATGGGAACTAGAATGAGTAAAATATTCATACATTTGGTGGGAGTAGTTTCGAAGGCTTAAGCAGGGACACTTCTTTTTCAGTTGCAGAAATGGAAATGACCACTTTTACATTCCTGCAGCTGAAGAAGGAGGTTCTATACATAAATCTTCTAAAATAATCTTGGAAATTTATGAACATTACGCTGATTCTTGCTGCCTTAGCACCTCCAATAATTGTTACTCGACTTGTTATTTTAATACAAATTTCAGTACTTGAGTTCGCCTTTCTGAATAAAATTATTTTGTAAAATGCTTTTGCAAAACGTTTAAAACGTTTAACAAAAAATAACTTAAAAATTATTTTAAAATAAAGTCAGTGTCATAATTATAATAAAAGCTAAAAAATAATAGAAGGAAACCGAAATTAACAAATTATTTTTAACAGAAATTTGCTGATTTTATAAATTACTGAATCATAAAATAAAATTTTTCTGAAAATTTTGTTTTTTAGTTTATGTATTGTAAATATATATATATTATTAAATATTGTAATTTCTCTTCCAGCACGCATAAAACAAAATAACAAACCAGTCTCAAATTCATATAATCAAAATTCATTCCTTCAGTGGAACTAAAATTTTAACTTTTAATTGTTTTCCTTTTAAAATCTCAATTTCCTGTTTGGGCACTTTTTATTTTCTTTCTTGATTTTTGCTGCAATTAGTAATAAACATCCTGATGAAATATATTTTAGCGCAAAGTTTGCGCTTTCTTAAGTTATAAGGTATTTCTCCCTCTTCTTAACATGCTTTTGTGGGGTAATGGTCAGCAAACTCGGCGCGTAATCGAAAGGTCCGAGGTTCGAGTCCTGGCGAGGACATTGCTCATTTCTTCGATTTACCTGTTTCGAAATAACGTAATGTCTCTACAAAGTGTTCTCTTAACATTAAGTGCAATTTTCCCGAGTCTCTTTTTAAGGTTACGTATGAATCTTTTGCTACTTATTAAATTCAACCATTTATTTGGTTAACATTTTTAAAGGCTTTTATAAAATGGTAATTTTACCAATAATATAACTTCTTTTAAATATCATATAAAATTCCTAACCTTTTCTGTTACGAGTGTGCCACCGTTACACCACGAAGACATCCTGGAAGGAGAAAGGAAATACCTTACAAAGTAATGTAAGTTAGAATGCACATGTAAATATTTGAGAACCTCTCAAAGTCACTGCTTGGTTTGATTTGGTTTATTTTATTATGACAAAAGGATCTGCTTAAGGAAAGGATGTCTTCGTGGAGGGTATTCTAAGAGAAACTGGTTGGTATCCGAGTTATACATGGAGAAAACCACGAAAACTCTCATGCAGGCTTTCGTCTAAAATCGAACTACCAGTGTTTAGCGATTTTACTCCTTGGCCGCTGGTGGACCTAAATCACTGACTGATGCAGCCTAGTAATAAGAGCTTTGCCTCTTTGTGGAAAAAAATGGAAAAAAATGAGCGAGACAGTTTGAATCGTGGGTTTTTAAGACGGTGGATAGGCAGAAATTGACTTATCTAGGTTGCGCAAAAAGTCTTGATCTTAATCAAGTGGACTTCTTCCTCTGAGCTTTTTTCAAAAATGAGAGGGAAAGATGATCATGATCTTCTCAGTAATAACTAATATATACAACGAGAATCACACATCAATTAGAAGCATTGCAGCAGACTTTCTTGCTAGCATATAGATAGATGGAAATTGAATATCACGAAGATATCTACTGAATTTTCTTTATTTTGTTCACGATCATTTTGAGTTAATAAATTAAAACAATTTCCATTTACTTCATATAATAAACTTCATGAAACCTCATCTTTCTCGCTCAGAGACCCTGTGCAATAGTCAGAATAGAGTAGCTTCTCTGCTATCTTCATATGTAGTGCAACCATAAAGGAAAAAGACTGGGCAGAAAGCAATTTCTCGAAACAGTTGCAGTAAGTAATTTCTCTAAACAGTTGCAGAAGGTAATTTCTCGCGAATAGTTGGCACATAGTTTTACTCTAAGTTTTATTTTAAAAGCATAATTTTAATGAGTATAATCTTTTATAATATAGCGTTATATAACTGTAATACGTAACTCATAATGTTGCATTTCCAAACTACTATATATTCCCCTTTTTCTTTATGATGTACATGACAAACCTTTTACCTCTGCTTTCTTTAGAGTTGCGTCATATAAACTTGCCGGAAATCTCAAATTTCAAACGACTGTTGTGTAATCTTTATTGTCTGAGATAATTTCAGGAAATTCGAAGCTCGTAAAAAATACCAGCTGTAAGAGTTTCAGCGACAAAATCTAGAAAAACATAAAATGATTGGAGCCATCACTGCTATTCGGAGCAAAGAAAAGGCCGAGAGAAGTTTGTGAAAAAATTTTGAGAAGCCAGACAAAGAACAATGGCTTCTTTGACCAATTTCCGATTGCTGTCCGCTTAAAATGTAGGACAATGAAGGGGAAAAACACTTCAACGATAATGTGGGAGTCAGCACATCCTACATGTGTGGCCAAAGCCATCTACGTCTCCTTTTACAGCACAATCATAAAAACTTCTTGCTCAATTAATCACGATTCTGATATAATTCTTTCTTGCATAAAAAGTGCAAAGCAGTGATGCAGAAGTTATATCTGGGTCTTGTTAAAGGTAATCTGGCAGAATAGATAAAACTGGCTTCCGCATTTAATCATATTATCAGTTACATGTCTTAAATTGCTTAAATTATTCTTCGAATAGAAAAGAAAAAAAGAAAATTTCGTATTAAGCAGCTGATATATATTTTATGAACTGATTTTTAAGAGTTGCATCGAAATTTCTCTACGGATATTATTAGAGACTAGCCTATTTAAATCTTTTGTAGAAGGCTCGGCTTATGACGCTAACCAAAACAATTGTGAAATAAAATGCCATATACTTTATTATAGGTGGTGTAAATTAACACAAATCTGAGTTAATCAAGAAGCTAAGTAAATCTTTGCATGTGTGTAGTTTTAACGAAGGAACTTGGGAAAAAGGACTGCGGTTTTAACGAAGGAACTTGGGAAAAAGGACTGTGGTTTTAACGAAGGAACTTGGGAAAAAGGACTGTGGTTTTAACGAAGGAACTTGCAAAATATAATTTAAAGTTTTTAATTATTATAAGTTAATAAAACTTTAACACTTGCAGAAAGATTTTGCGTGTACAGAAGAAGAAAAGCCACAAAAACTTTACGTAGTAAATATTGTTTATGATCATAAAATACTTACTGCTTATCAGATCATCCATTCAATGAAGGATACCTTTTCTGTATAAGATATTTAGGTACTCACTTCTTTCCCAAATTAATCTGAACTTCGAAAAGTAATTCACTCTGAAATGCATTTTCTGTATTATGATCTAATTCTTTTAACACGATCGCATAATTTCAATCTCATTAAAGTGAACAGGGATTCCTTCACTTCTCCTTCTTTAAAAGCTGACCTCAGTAACCGAGCGGATAAGACCGCCGCACACTGGGGCTTCGACTCGAGTTCAAATTCCTACGAAAAACCGGCTGCTTCTTCAGTTCCGTGATTTTTCTCCCGCGTAACATGAATACCAACCAATTTAGCTTAGAAAGCTCTTCATGAAAGCATTCTTTCCCTTAGATAGATCATCTTCGAATATTTAGTATAGTACGTGCATCCTCGTATTCTCTTCTTTAAGAACAGCCATACGCTTCTTTAAAAGAATAATATAATGAAAGGATTAATCGCGCACAGCCGCGCTTAAATATTTTTTAACAGGAGATAAAGAGGTAAATTCACGTCCCTTGGTAAACTATATGTATATACTTTTGTAGCTATGAAAAATAATTATATTAAATGATGACGCTTTAGCTCTTATAATATTTTTAATTACAGCTTCACGTATTTAGAAACGTAATGCAAATAATGATAAATAGCTTTTAAATATCTTTTTGATAAGTAGCAGAAAATACTGCTACAAATTGTGTACGTATGTAAATAATTTTAGTGAAAGTATATGTAAAATTGTACTTCTCTCTCTCTCTCTTTTTTTTTTCTTTTTTGTGTGTGTGTGTGTATGTAGCACGAAATTCTTAAAAAGCCAAGCTTTGCCGGAAAAGTAGTATACAGGAGCAAGTCTGTTTAACATTGAGCAAATGGCTATCTCGTTACATTGGCGAGATATCGCCAAGCTGGAAATGATTTTGGCAAATAATTTTTGTCGCCAGTTACTTTTGGCAACCTTTTAATCTTGTCCCTCTGTAACGGTAATGAGTATTATAACTTAATAAGTGTAATTGATTCTCTTTAAAGCTGTAACCGTAATTCGGCCTTATATATGTTCCAGTAATTTCCAGAAGCAGAAAGTACCAGAAATATTACAGCTCTCCGATGAAAACTATATAAGACTGGAGAGAACATCTGCTGTCACTTGTCAGTTCAGCGTAAGTTCAGACTACTGAGATAACACTGGGTTAGCTTCGCTCTTTAGATGCGCTTTAACGTTCTTAGTAGTTTGAAGTGTAACTACTGATTATACTCTGTGATACTGTGAAGAACTGTACGACTGTTTTTTTAAAAGCTCCAGAACTCTGAAATGCTTCTTTTGCAAAATAAACTTCATCAAGCTATCTTCGGTTCTGTGTGCATTCAATCCATTACGAAACTGTAAGCAGACAAGAATACATTAGTGTCTTTGCAAAGTTTTTTTAAGAATTTTAGACCTTAAGATGCGCCAAGCAAGGTGTCACTAAATGATCTGGTTTTCGTAATATAATGAAGAAGAATGTTATATTTTTAATATCGCACCTTAATTGCAAAGAAAAGCAAATTATTGAACTGTGTTCATTTAATACAACAAATTACATTTCTTCTCAGTTATCTTTAAATAATCTATTTACTTGTACACGCAACAGTACTCTTAATGTCAACCTAAAAATGATTGAGCTAAACTATATTTTCGTATTATCTTCGCAAGATGTAAACCTTGCGAATGCTTAATGTTCAGAATTATCATGATCTTTAAGATACGAATACAAAGTGATAATCCCACTATTACACGTTTTCGCATCTTTAGTTCATACGAGGGATATCTACCTAAAGGAAGGATATCTTGGTTGTGAATTATCTAAAGGAAATTGGAAACCTCGAGTAATCAGTAACGAGAACATGAGATCATTGGTATTCACTCCAGTTCTGATGTCCTTTCCAGCATTTAAAGCGATCCCTCTTTTGTTAAGAAGACAGAGAAACACACTTGGCTTTATGGCACAAAGGTCTATTTCATAAGGGCCTCCTTGGTACTATTCGCCAGACTACAACTGTTCGTGTGGCAGCTGGAAGTTCTGGATTTAATTGCTTAACATTATACTTCCTGATACGAAAAGCAGTTACGCCATATATCGATCTTGAAAAGCAATTATTGTTCGTTCACGACATTGTTCAGGCCCCCTATACAACAGTTCCAGTGTTCTAAAACTCTTTCCTTAGCGCAGAGACTTTCTGCCTTGAAATTATTCGTATATCCCACTGCTTCCATCATTGTCTGCTCTGCTTCTAAGTGTGTAATGATTTGTCACTTCAAATGCTCTTCCAAATGATACTTCGGGGCCATAACAAACCGTTTCGAGTCCTTGCACGCAGAGATAAAAAAGTTGTTTTGCATAAATTCACTCAGATATTCATTTTGCGCGAAGCGCTTGATTCGGTCAGAAACCGTTTGATCATTTTTGATTGTTAATGCGAATTAGACTTGTCTTTTCCACATTCCCTGCAAAAATCGATTACATTAACTAGATATTTTCTGGAATATCATTGTGTTTCGTATGTATGAAGATAAATGGGGATATGAATGTAATTTAATTTTTCAAAATCTAGGACAATTTTAGATCTGGTTATTTTAGAAACGTTACATAGATCTCAACCACTTTAAATGTTATTACGTGAAGACCATCAACACAGACGAAGTATTAAAGTAAAACTTTTTTATCAGTTAAACAACCTAACAGTTACACTCATTGTGTAATAATAGAAATAAAATTCCACAGTTTTCGGAATTAAGAGCAGCAAAGTTTAAAATATTAAATTTACAAGATAAAGCCTTGGCACAGACCCTTAAACTCTGTGAGAAATAACGCCTATAAATTTCAAAAATAGGATATTATAATGTCAACCGTAAGCTTACTGGAGAGTACGCCACGTCTGTCGACTTGCATGAATAAATTACAATAATTTTGAAGCATATACTAGTAATGGGTTTGGTAAATTCTTTAAGAAATTAGTTACACCCAATATGACCCAGGTGTGCATAGGTTTAAAACTTAGGATACTGTGTAATTAGTCAGGATCTAGGACCAGTGAAAGTCGCTTAACTTCAGATATGCGCACGAGAAATTACTTTAATTACGTTATAAAGTTCTAGTTAATTTAAGTATCCTTTGCTACTAAAGCTTTGGGGAAGAAACTAGCACTGTTCGCTAGTCTTCTTACAACTATAAAGACAAGTACAAAGAAGGATTAAAATACCCTTTTGTTTACTTAAAGAAATATTTGACAGACGGCTCCTCTCGGGCTTAGAGGAAAGCCTCCACTTGGGCTTAAGATATAAAATAAGGAATTAAGCTAATTCTTACTAACTAAAAGTTAGCCGAAGCTGTACAGAAATAACCGAGTTGGCCCGTGATTAAACGTCATCGGAGAATACTAACAGGCACGTAAGTCTATGGCCGAAGGTAGTAAGATAAGCTAAAAGCAACGACCGTGGCTCGAAGGCAGAATATGTTCTTCCGAGAACTTCTAAATTCTACGAAAGTGACTCAATTTCCCATTAAATACTGGTCTTACTCATTTACATATAAAGTGATGCTGAAAACTCATTCTGGTTGGGAGTTTTAGGTGGGAAAGAAGACTCTAAAGGAAAGAGTTCCCAAAACTAAAAATAACTATTATAAAATTAAAATAATCCCTACAACGTTATTAATTTTAATTTTCAAATCCATCAGGCTTATCTAATAAAAACGTCCTAGCGAAGTAAAGGCTGTAGAGAAGCTAACTGAAATATGTAGGAATGATTCAATCTACAGCATAAAAACACTTGTAAATACTAGAAAAGAAAGGCCAAGTATCTCATTAAACTAGCATTTATTTTCAGGGGAATTTAGTAAAAAAACTTAATGTACGGTTAATGTTTCTAGAAGAATGGAAAATAAAATATTATTTTGCATGCTTTTCTGTACTATACGCAACTCCTAATGAAGCACTCCAAATGTGCAACCTTCTTTTCTCTAATGATAATATTTAAAAAAAATTATTAGGAAATTCTCTCTAGTTTATTACTGCAAAAAATAATCTAATTTCAAGCATGCGAGAAATCTGAACGAGAAAAAATAAACCGATTGTAATATCTTCAGTAACAACAGCAGCGAAGTGTAATAAATTTAGAGATAAAGAATTTGAAACACACCTTTGCGGATTTGGACATAAATTTCAAGTCCAAGGAAGTATTTTTTTAAAGTGTAGGCTGCTAGGAAAGACGTGTGGAGTGAGAAAAAAACTCGAATATATATGAAAGAGAAGATGAAGGTTTTACTTGTACGCCGATTCGGCAGACATTTTAACAAATTTATCGCCCGACCGCTCAACCGCAAATCAAGGATAATTTAAAACGCAAGTGGAAGCTCAACCATGTGGCAAACACTATCGACATTCCAGACGTTCCACAAACATAACCTTATAGAACAGAGCGGGAAAATAGAGTTCTTTCACTTGAATTAAAAGATCTTTGACTGAAACGAAACTGACTGAATGTAGTAGAATTTTTTTCACCATCAACTCCTTATCTCTCTTATGGCATTTTAATGATTTCTTAGAATTTCCATCTCTTAATTCGATTAGTGCATTCTTTGACTGTTTCATTCACTGATGATAATTTGCTTTACTTTACGTAAATCTTAAGTATCATTAAATTTATTAGCAATTCATTTTTGTTTCTAATCTTTCTACAATTAGCAACTTAAAAGACCTGTCTATAGAGAATTTTATCAGTATAATTTAGGAACTTTGGGAAATCTGGAACACCAGCGTCTGAAGCAGTAGTTCTCAACTTGCGCCGCTTTCACCACTTCTAGAAGATCATTCCTGCAACACCCCCATACTTTTCTAAAACTTGCAAACCGCATATACATTTATTTAGATATTTAGATTTTTTTAACGGCATAGCGGGAAACAAGTGAAATCAGGTTAGCCACATTCCCCTTTCTTAAACTATGGAATCTCCACTGGTTGAGAACCCTAGATCAAGAATATCCAATGACACTGGAATACATGCTAGTAAAAAATCGTGCTTTATTAGTGAACTGCAAACCCTCATTCGCAAGCTCCTCATTTGCAACACTTCTAGCAAATGATTAACGCTACATTATGCTTAATAAATAACGGCATTTTAATCGTTCCTGTTGAAAGCAGTGGTCGTTTTACCCCTGTCAAGAGGAACTTAAAGCAGAGGATCAAAACATTTCCAGATAATGTCCTTCATCATAAGACAGAAAGGCTTAATATTTTTGGTATCAGGAAATTAGACATGATTTAGAATACGTTAAAATATCCTTTCAAAAATTTTAAACCGCTCTGTCAGCAATTTTGATGTACGAACAA
Source organism: Stegodyphus mimosarum (assembly GCA_000611955.2). Lineage (NCBI taxonomy): Eukaryota > Metazoa > Arthropoda > Arachnida > Araneae > Eresidae > Stegodyphus > Stegodyphus mimosarum. The sequence continues at coordinate 479,184 of KK118550.1, forward strand.
ATGCACTATCATCTTGGCACATGGTGCATTCTTGAAATAAAGCTTTTGAAAAATTGAGCGGATATTGTCTAGTGGTTATCCTTGATCACTTGATAGTCTATTCATAATCCTTGATCACTTGATAGTCTATTCGTAATCAGTGCTTTTAGAAATTTCTGCTGCCACCGAAACAATAACCGGTCAATTCCGTACTTCTGCTTGGTCCCGAGACATTCTGATTCATACTATTTTTGTGAACTTACTTAGTTTTAATACATACAGAGTGGTTATAAAATAATATTTTCTGTTTTAAGGCCCTTGCATCTAAAACTAATAAACAGAATGAAACAAATTTCATATATAAAGCGTGACGTGTATTTATTTTGGTACTATATTTTTTCCCAGAATTCATCTCCCGATGCCTTTCACGAACTGTATATGAAATATGCTCTAATTCCGTTAATTAGGTTTAGCTACAGACGGAGAAAGAGAAACAGAGAAAGTTATTTTATAACCACCGTGCAGATTCTGTCTTAAGGACAAAAGATAAAAAAAGGTGGATTTGTCGTTGAAAGTATAGACTTGTTTTGTGTAGTGTCGCATTTAAAGATATAAAACTAGGTTTTAACATAGCTGTTGTTCTACAATGCCTTTACTGTAGCTGTCCTGCAATGAATATTAACTCTGTGAATCTACCTGCAGGCAGTTTTTATAGAAATGGCAAGTGCAGAGAATGTTGAGTTCTGTCATAGTTTGCATATTCTTTGTTTTGTTTTTTGCCTACATATAATATCAGTACTCTTTTTTAGATAACGTCCTTTTACCTCGGAATCTATTCCAGTTAAATGAAGTTTGTTGGCTTTTAGATGTATATACAGATGTTGTTATGGCTTCTCGCCTTAACAACGAGAGAAAAAAAAATTAGCCTAAAAATCCTCGGATGGGAATGAGGTAAATTTAATAATATTGGTTTATTTATATTAGAATTACAATAAAATGGGATACATACTCGTATAGGAGGTTTTTAACAATGTATTTCAAAGTATGGGAATAGAAATAAACAACAGTAAGCATAATTAAAGTTTAGGAAAGTGGCGCATGACCACTAAAGGGAGATTTCTGTTCTTCTCTCTATTCTGATCATAACGTACAGAAAGGGTGAATGACAAAAGAAAAAAATCTGATGTATACACCACATGACCTCCTTGTTCCAAATATTAAAATATATGCATTTTGCATTTCATTTAAACTTATTGGATTGAATTAAATCTACTTCCTCGATAGCGCATAAACCACAACAGAATAAATGCACGCTTTAAAATTCACTATGTTTGCTTACATAGCGACACTTTGGAGCTAGGTTTACTTAACAGCGTTACATCTCATTATATTCTAACTCAGAACGCACAAACATTATGTATATCATCTGAAGAATTATCTAATCGTTCCCACATGTTCTATTCAAATACTATAATAAATGTAAAACGATGTATAAAAGAAATTAAACGCACAAAAAAAAAGAAATAGTTTTTCACAGACGATACAGTATTTCTCATTCAATTAATTCAGTTCTCACTTCTCGACGAGGCAAAATACATAAAAACTCAAAATATGTATATTAAAAATTACCAAGTAAATCTTAAACAATTATTTCCTCGATTAAATTCTAGAATGGACTAAGCATGATTTAATTCGCAATAATAAAAGAAGTCGTTATCTTTGTTGTTGCGAAGCTTAGTTTCTCTAGATTGGCAACAAATCCACTATTCTGCTAAGTTTCAAATGTAAACAAATGTGGTTGCTATGGCCGAAAAAATTAGGCTTAGCCGCACTTAAACAACATTTAAATTGTTGATAATTCTACAACTATAACATGTAGGTTAACTAAAGGCATATAAACCTTAACCGGAAGATAAGAACAACATAATTCAACCTTTTTTAAAACAAAAAATGTACAGTTTGCAAACATATAAGAATAAAGAAACGGAGCTCACTGAACGGAGTAACAGAGTGAGTATATATAAATATTTATGTACTTTCGGATATATATATATATATATAGAGAGAGAGAGAGAGAGAGAGATATAATAGATAGATATAGATATAGAGTGAGTATATATACATATTTATGTACTTTCGGATAGGCGATTGCCTTTAGAATTTTTCTCTTTTTGCTAGGAACATGAATATCTAATTTACTTTTAGGCAATTGCTTTTAGAATTTTACTCCCTTTACTTGGCTTTAATTTTAATTTTGCAGCTCAATGAGCAAAATTCCTGACTAAAAGGTCTCTTAGTTGCATATTTACATGTTATAGCAGTCCTATAGACAAAATTTCAACGTTCTGAAGCCACTCGTTTTTGAGTTATGCGAGATACATACATCTATACGTACGTACGTACGCACAGACACCACGAAGAACATCTCTTCAGAATCCATTTTAAATCAGTTTTATAATTTTGGGGGGGAAAAGAGTCTTTCATCCTGTCCTTACGTACGGATATCAAGCAAAAACATCGTTAAATTGCATTCGATAGCGGTAAAAATGAATTTTTTTCTCAGAAATATGATACCCGAAATTCTTCGAGATCATAATACTTCCTTTTTATTTCGTACAAGGAAACAAAAAGAATATTTTAGAGTGATTATGAGAGGACGAGAAAAGGAAGTAAATGTATGGGAAAAAAGAAAAAAAGTCTCTGAAAATGAAAGAGTAAAGTGTTGTTATTTTGTAATGTAAGTTTTATCCAAATTAGATTTTATTTTAATAAACAGAGAGGGAGTATTATGGGAAAACAATAACTGCATGATGCATATTGGAATACATGTCATAAGTGCGCTGCTGAACATAAAATTTGCTACACTATGAAAGCGGCATGCAACAAACATGAATTTTGCATGAAAGTTATTACATGCTTAGATACACAAATGATTAGTATTTGAACACAGTTGCACAAAGTAAAACAGAAAGCAATTTACACTATGCATAAATAGGGAAATTGCATAGCGAGTTTCTCCTTTGGATATCACAAATCGTTTAAGCGTTGGTTGTTTGTGAAAATATCATGATATGTCTCGTGTAAGAAGAAACTCGTACCAACACGTGCGTGAGTCCGACTGCAGCAGGACTGTGGCTATCTGGACTACGGTATGTTGTTCCGTGACATTGCTGCTCCTGTTGGTTGGGATCCCATGACTGTCAGGTGAATATGGAATCGATGGGTCCAGAATGGCATATTGAAGACAATGTAGAATTTGAGCGGCCTCCATGATCATTAATGACAAAGATGACCTTTGTCGTTAGATAGTTAGTTAGTTAGAATCTGGGTGCAACCCTGCCACCTATGGAATATGAATTCACATTATAGCTAAAAATAGGCTACAACCGAGGAAACACCAAGAATAAAAACAAGAATAAGAGAACAAACACAAAAAGTATTATGACATAAAGCAAAAGGAAAACATATTGTTGCGTTATACGGGTTCGTGGATTTGAGAGCATCCGATGAAAACACGACGCAGAACAATAAAAAGCACAATTTATTTACAAGAATCACTCTTTACAGCACATTTCCAAAATTACCTTTAAAAGCGTCGAAAATCTACAATAAATACGCTGAAACAATCAGCAACACAGCTTCAGGCTGTAACTGTAAAGGTAGCTTCACGGCAACACTAAACTTATAATAAACACCGTGGAACAATCACCAATACACTGTCAATCTATACTGTAAAGGTAGCTTCACGGCAAAGCACTATCCCGATCGCTTTCCGTTCACAAAACTCTCGCGTAGCTTAGCACTCACAGTAAGCAGCTATTCTCACAATGCCGGCTCTCAGAAACACAGGGGTTTATATAGCTTTTCCTTAGGTTCCACACGTTTTGAGAAATATCTCGACAGGAAGTTATTCTAGAAGCTTCCCGATTGGACCATGGGATATCGCCAATTTGGTCGCCAAATGGGCGATAAAGTCGCCAATCTGATAACCCTACCATACACTATTTTATGGCAACCCTAGTGCTATGCCGGAAAGCTTACATACAGGCGCAACCGCCGAATTTTTCGCAACAATATAAATTCAAGCACAGATACAAGCAGAGGAGTCTATTTAAGTTATAAGCTGATCTCTTTCCGTAACTTGGATTGTTTTCACTATTTAAAACTTCTCTCATTTATATATTTTGATGGAAATAAGTGAACAATGAAATTATGGAATAGCCTTAAATAAGTAGAAAAACTGTTAATTTGAATAAGCCTTGCACAGTGTCTTTAAATATTTATACACTTATTTTATAAGAAAGGCTAAAGAAATTTTGTAAATGAAGAATTTAAATAAACTCTTGAATCTCGGGGTTTTTTTCTGTAAAAAACTTGATAAAAAAGGTATTTGAGTAATAATTCAATATGTTTTTATATTTTCCCAAAATATTTATAAATCAAAGTCAAGCCTAAAGGCGGGAACGATTATTTTAAAAACTAACTTAAGAAACAGATCATACAGTTTTACCTGAAATTTTCTATCAAAAGTAATCTTATCAAATGTATCTTAAAATTTTTATGAAATGTTTTTCATACATTTGAGACAATTAATAATTCCTGAGTCACTTATTATCATTAATAATCTTAACATGTCTTAGGACTCTAAAAACTGCAGTCAATGTTTTTATTTGAAACTATCAGTTATTTTATTTATTCTTCACATGAAACTTGCCTCATTACAACAAGCCAGCCTCATTACAACAAGATGATATTATTACTGAGATGATATCAGATGCATTGTAAACTCAAACCTGTTTTTGTGGGGTCTTTTTCTGTGTGATTTTTTATTTGTGTGATATTTTTATTGTGCGGTATAGGAAAATTTCAATCAAATAAGAACAGAATTGACGAAGTTATCAATTAAAAAAAGTAAAATAAATAATTAATAAAAAAGGAGCTTCAATCTTGTATAATCTGGCTACCGAAACATATACAAGCGTCTAGAGAAACAACAGTCGTCTCAAAAATTGATCACCGACTACATAGTAACTGAAAAAAAAAAAGTCAACGCTAAACGACTCTATTTTTTATAGCTACTTCGTGAAGTTTTGTGCGATTTTTTTACACGGTCCCTATCCACCGCACAAAAGCAGATTTCAGTGTATTGTCATAGGATCCATCTTTCAAGTTGTATAATCATAAATCTCAAAATTATTAATTCCCAAAGTGCGTAATAAATGGCGTATGAGATATGTTTTATTAATGAATAATAATGTTTCAACTGTTCATAAAAGTTAGCGATTAGAAGGTTAGGTTATTCAATTTATGGCAAAGCACACGAGGGCTATCTGCCTAAAGGGAGGGATGCCTTCGTAGAGGACTTTCTAAGGGAAATTGGTTCGTATACACATGGGGAAAACCACGAAAACGCCCATGCAGCCAGCCCGTTCGCGGGATTCGAACCTCGGACTGAACTACCAGCGTTCAGCGTTTTTACTGCTCGGCCGCTGGTGGGCTAGCGATTAGAAGTATTGTGAATTAAATATTATTTAAATTACATTAATTAGTCACATGATTAAAATATTTAAATATTAAATTAAAAAGATTTAAATTCTTAAGAAATGAGGTTTATTGCTTCTAAATTCCTCAGATGCATTAAGCAATACACGGTTTTAATTTGAAACATAATCTCATTAAATATTTATGCCCAAATGACAACACTCCCTGGAAATTTCCAGTATCATGAAAGATAAATTAAAGATCTTGAGTATCGTGTAGTATTTTTTATCATTTACACAGATACACGTGGAAATAAGAGCGGAATTTCACTTTTGGTCGTAAAGATCTGTTTAGACGTACAATCTCTGCAGTTCCTCCTCAGTTTTGATGAAGAATACTTCCAGTGCCGGCGCGGAGATTTTCCATCTCTCTTCCCCTACCACCAACCAAGAGTGGACTTTCGGCTCTCTGTATTTCGAATATGCCCTTGCGGTACAAACATCCGCGACTTCTCCGGACTTGAACTCGGCCCATTGGTGCTTCCATGTTGTTCCTTCTTAATAACAGTCTTCATTATGCCAGAAGGAATTGTTGTTTTGAATGCCAGAAGTTCTTTTGTTACCAGAAGAAATTGTTGTTTTGAATTGTTGTTGCTGGAATCGTTGTTTCTGCCAGAAGAGGATGTGGAACTTATACCTGCTTATCCGTGTTAGTCATCAGGTGACCCCATCCTCCGTCCCTGCTAAGCTGCAGCATTCCAGTAACCACATCCCCTCTCTTTTTTCTCTTGTTTTTAAAGCTTACAGTCAGATGACTTCGAAAGTTTTCAAAAGCTAATGCGTGTAATCGTATATCTGGATGCCGAAAGCCTAATAACTTATACTAACCATAAGCAGTCGTTCTGCCATTCAGCTTTGATTTAGAAGTTCTTTCGGCAAAATTTTACCCTTGGAAATGAAATAAGGTAGTAGCTTGTTCTGTGACCTGTGATACACAGCATTAAGTTAAATCTTGAAGAAAAAAAAAGGCAGCTCTGAATCTCCCGTTCTACAGGACAGAGTGTCGAAATTTAACTTGCTTTTTCCATGTCTCGAAAGCGCTACTTAGATTATATATTGTATATAACATTGTTATAACATAGGTAATTTGAAACAAAATCGGACATTTTCTGACATAACATACCAAGTTTTTTCCATATTTCGATTCTGCGACTCAAATTTTGGGAAAGTACCAAGTTTTCTAAAAATCGCAAGAGTAGTTTTTAAAAAATTAGCTCTCAAAATTTTAGCTCCAACATGTTAATTGAATTTGGTTTTATTTATTAATATCTCTTTTTTGTTAAACTTATTTTATTCTTCCTTTCACATTTCAAAGTTTAGGTTCATTCCAAATAAAATTCACCCATTTTTTTATGATTTATTTTTAAAATTTGTATTTTTTAATATTTTTTATAAATTTAACGCCAAATATGGTTTACGCACTTTGTTAAAATTATTTGAAAGTATGAACGATATCTTTTTTTTCGCTAGCGTACAATGAAAAAAAAAGAAAGGAAAATAGGTTGCTATAAATTAAGTAGTTCGTTAAGTGAATAATTCTTGTCGAAAACTGAAAGAAATGTTCCAAGATTAATTTTTAAATTTCTCCATAAATTTTCCACCAAAATTTACAAAACTTAATATCTCGGCATAATTTGAGCCGTAGAATTGGAATATAAAAAAAATCGTTATGTTTTATCAGAAAAGTTCGATTTTTTGTCAAAATACCTATGTCAGAACAACTGCAATATATATATATCTAACAGATATCCTAAGTCACGCTTTCGAGATCAAGTTAAATTCGCAAGTTAAATTTCTGTAATCGGTCAGATAGAATGGGAAATGTAGGGAACTGTCACACCCCACTTTTTTTTAGTCCAAAGGGGCTTTGTCTCTGAAGGACTATTGTTTTAGTTTCGGCATTTTGCGTCGGTAACATTAAATGTCAGTTCACTTTTCAAACTATTGCCACCAAATATTGCAGCTTTGTATTGTATATAAAGAAAATAAATAATGAAGAATGTGCATGAATGTATGCATGTTTCATTGTGATAAAACAACGGTATCTACAACCATCGAATTTTGAATGACGTAATCCTACTGCGAATGTGGGCATCTGGAAACCCAAATTTGAAATTTGGATTTGTTTATTATCGATTTCATATTTTGTAAAACTTTAACGAATTTTTGATTTACAAACTCAAGGATTTCAAAGCGAGCAATGGCAACGTTGTACATTTTTATCTCCAGCGCGCGAAACTGAGTATCGGAAATTCTAAAGATATGCTCAATTTAAAACTATTTTGCGATATTGCTGTTGAACTGAATTTTATGGTTTAGGTGCGAAGAACATGACATTTAATAAATAAAGGTAACACAAAAAATTCCCTTTGTGCGTAATATAAAATATGAAAGCTTTCAGATTTTTTATTTATCTTTTTTATTTTTTTAAACTTTTTATTTTTTTGGTGTGTGTGTGTGTGTGTGTGTGTGTGTGTATGTGAGTACAAATTGTACATTGTTACATTTTCTGTTCCCGATATTCTTTCTAGAACTATTTTAAACAACCTAACTGGCTACAATGTCGCATGACATGTCTAAAAAGGCAGAAGTTTCCTCAGCATTACCTATTGCTCTCAAGTAATAGTAAAGATTGCTTTCCCAAATTGAGAACATGTTTCTGATATGCGAAGATTTTCTATTGATAGGCTAGTTGGAAGCAGCTGCAGTATTTGAAGTCAAAAGCAGAATCACGAATATATATATATATATATAAGTGTATATACATATATATAGTTAACCGCCAATTTAAAGCTAATTTCTACGACTAACTATCTTAAGCAGAGAACAACACTTTTTACGATAACCTTCTTACATTCCATCACTGAATACAATTGCATTTCCAGCCTCTTCGTTTTAAATTTAGTAGGCGAGCAAGTTAATTTTAATTTCCTTCCTGGGTTTGATCTTTGAAAATTAAAGTGTCGGAAATATATCTTCTAAAGTAAGCATCCCTTTCAGTTGTTTTCAGTTTAGTTTAGTTGTGTTCTTAGTGAGCAACTTAAATTTAAAAGATTATTTACTAATTTATTTTGCTTATAAATTCTTTTGGCAAAAATGGACTAATGTCTTTATTTTGATTTAGTAATATTCGTATTATGATTTGGCACCAGCTGAAATTTAATTTGATTCTTACTTGGAAGAAAGCCGAATCGCTCTTATTTAATTTAGTTCTTGTTCATTGATGGTATATTGGTTTATTTTTCTTGATCTAATTTATTAATTAATGACAATAGCTTCTTTTTCAATGCTTTTTTTACTTTTGATTTTCGTATTTGTGCGATTAAGGTTTTTTCTTTACAAATTTTTATTTTTTTAAAGTAATAGAGGTTTAGGAAATTCTAATTTAATCTACTAATTAAAATACTGATTAAAAATTTTTTTAAGTCCTGAAAAATTTTTAAGTCTTGAATTTCTGTTCCTTGGAGATGGTACATGAAAAGGTTTCTATTATGAATATATATATAGAGAGAGAGAATTTCCATTTTTTTTTTCGCAACGCATCACTAGTAGTTCAAACTCTCTCAGTGGACCTTGCTTAATTCTGTTGCGAATTTTTGTATATATGTAAAGAATTTTAATGAAATTATATCTAAAATTGTAGTATCTTTTGTATAACGTAGCATGAAAAGCGTTACGGGGCAAGTCTTAACATTGAGCTAAGCTGGCCAGGTATCACCACACTGGCGACGGTTTTGGCTACTAATTTGCGTTTTCAAGTTTGGCGAGAAATAGCCAAAAATCTCCAAACTTGGCGACCATTTCGCCACATTTTGGTCCGGACTCTAAATAACTCTAATTGGTATTGTAATTGAAAAACTGTAATTGATCCTTATATGTAGCTGTGACTGTATCCGGCCCTTATATGCCTTCCAGTAGTTCCGAGAAATGGAAGATACGAGAGATTTCTCCGAGGCCGGGGGAAAACTAGATAAGATAGGAAAGAGCACCAGTTTCTCAGTCTTAGTTCAAAGTTGACTATGGAGTTCTGAGATATCTTCGTGTGAGCTTCGGTCTTTAAATGTGCTTTGCATTGCATTGTGTTTAACTTTCATAGTAGTTTGAAGTGTAACTACTGATTATATTCTGTGATACTGATAAGAGCTTTTTGAGTAATTTTGCGGAGACTTCCAGAGCTGTAAAGTGTTTCTTTTGGTAGAATAAATTTTATCCATCGGTTCATTTTCATCATCGGTTCTGTATCCATTCAATCGATTTCGAGAAATTTCTGGTATCTACCATTTCTCGACATTACTGAAAGTTACATATGGCTAAAGTTACATGAAAAATCAAAAAACAGTGACAGTTACGTGAAGGGATGAATTACAGTTTTTCAATTGCAGTATTACTTATTTATACAGGATTAGAACCCAAATGTTGCCAATGGTAGCAGCATTTGGCGACTTTTGGAGATTTCTTGCTACATTTTGCGACAAAGATTAGTCCCGAAAAACCAATGCCAGCTTCACAATTTCTAGCCAATTTAACGCCAATCTAGCTAATAGCTGGCTAAATATCGTGAAGCACCCAGTGTCCAGCGACTTTACCGCTCGCTGCTGGTGAGCATATTTTTTGCAGGGAAGGAAGTTTTTTCGAAGTGTAGGATATAACATATCAGTCTTAGTCCATGTTAAGATTTGATATAGGAAATGATTAATGTTGAAGCTGAAAATAAAGTTATGTAAATTTCAGTTACAAAACGCTTCATAGTAACTTCGTACTCTCTTGATGATAATACAACAATTAGAGATTCAGCTACTCAGTTTGCATCTTGAAACATACTAAATCTTTTGCCTTAAAAAGTATCAAAAGAAGGGTTAAATTTGCTTTAATTTAAGGCTTCTTTCACATTTATGATATAGAAGCTATTAGGTTTACCATTTAATAATAGATGGCGCCACCACATATAATTCAAATATTATCTAAAATTGTTTCTTGAAGTCAAAAATTGTCTGCATTTTCATCTTCTGCGGTGCAAAACACCTAAAATGCATTTTCCAAATTAATTGTATTTATTTACAATAGTAATGGTAATCATGGTAAATATGGTAATCATGCTTTCTTTAAAATTCTTGTTTTAGAAAGAAATATAAGAAGATTAAATAAAACGCGAACACTATTTCGGAAACATGTCATTAGCTTCTACAAGAAAACTTTGCTGCAAAGACACATATTTATTCGTGTTTAGAACGTTGTACACAGGGCCGTTTCTAGTCCATTCACTGAATGCTTAAGATTTCCTAAGATTACTGCTCTCAAATTTAAAAAAAAATGCTCAATGATTAGTAAATTTTTTATTTCATACTCACTACATACTTTTATTTTATACTTACGTATGACAAATTGTATAAAAAGTACTTACATATGACAAGTACTTATAACCAATTTAGAATATTTAAGCGTGGTATCGAGAGAGTCCGGCAGCCCCTGATTTTAGCCTCCATCTTACATTTACACGCTGCACCCCCGCTAGGAACGGCTCTACGTTTAGTGTGTGAATGTCTAAATAAACACGGATGGTTCAATGATTAGAACATTTACGATACGATGAAATGCATTTTCTGTCTCCCATAGTTAGCTCTTTCTTTTTTTTAAATTAATCTGCAATTTTTTTAATCAACCTATAGTAGTCTTTAGCAAATTCCGCTGCAGACAAGAGAGCAAGTACAGCTTTTTTTCCGAGTCCCACAACGCCCGTTTCCCCTCATTTCTGTAAAAGAAAAGCAAAATTATAAGCAATTACGGGATTATTTCGGAGCCTTCTAAACCGGGAGTTTGCGAGTCTTAAGCGATGAACAGTGCTATAACTTTCTGTTACTTTTTTTTTTTTTTTTTTTTTT
>KK118550.1:490614-529597 GCA_000611955.2 Stegodyphus mimosarum
AACTTAATAAAAATGATTTTCTATTTAAATATTATTATTCCAAATAATGTTTAAATTTTTATTTTTAACGAGTAGGTAAAAATTTAAAATCAAAATTTAGCTGTCTTAGATTTTTAAGGAGCTAGCGTAACTCTAGCGTAACTTCGTCTTAGATTGCGAAATGAAGTCATCTATGCTGCAGAAGTATGCGTTGTTGTTGTTATCCTGTCCATTACTACATGGAAGAATGATTACCAGAGCCTACTCCGAAGAGAGGCTGGACTTCTATTTCCACCCCCAATTTTGAGGGAGACCACCCCGGGGGGGGATCCAGGGGTCTCCCCCCCTTTCCTCTCCCACCAATCCACACGAGAGGACTTTCGGCTCGCCGCATATTTAAACTGCCGCCATGCCGCACCGACACTATACATTTACAAACATCCATGTCTTCTCCTGGATTCGAAACCGGGCCCTTTGGTACCGTAGTTGGCTCTCCTAACCACTATACCATCTGAGCGACAGAAGAAGTATGCGTTTCAACCCGTAAATGAACAACTGCATGATCTCTAAAATCCATAAATATGTTCGTAATAGGAAATTGGCCTCAAGATAAGATGCGGCATCAGATAAAATATTTTAAATATGGGACCGTCAACGGCAGAGCGGAAAGACTGTTGAATACTGGTAGTTCGACTTGAGTTGAAATCCCAACCAACGTCATAGCTGTATGATATTTCGTGGTTTTATCCACGTGGTAACAACAATACGAACTGACTTTTAAAAAGTCCTCCACGAATTATCCCTTCTCTTTGGCTTTTATTTTAAATCAAAGGGACAGAATGTTTCAGTCAGCGTGAGGTACTAGAACATCGTGAGGTTCTATACTTTGTATTCATTCAAATAGTATTAGGCTACTGAAATTTACATTCTGTTTAACATCATAAGTTTAGTTTTTAAGCAGCAAGTTCTGGCAGATGTTAGATGTAAAATTTTATCATAATTTCACACTAATATTCTTAATAAAACAAGACTGAATTCCAACTTAAGCAACAATAACTTGAAACTGAAAATGAATTATAGTTTCTATGATTTTAACTTTAGCATTTTTAAGCATCCTTTGATTTATATTAAATTCTTTATACTTAAATTATTTTATTAAATAAAGATGTTACGTTTTGCTATCCTATTTCATTCTAGTTTTTTTCGAAGCAAAATGTGCTATTGGTCGTGCTGCTAATTTAGTACCTATTTGTCCTTGCAGTTAATTAAAATAACTCTCACTCTGATATCTCTGAAACGTAAGTATGACATATTTAGGCAAAACTGTAAACCACAGTATACAGATTTATAAGGGATTTTCCTTTTGTTCTAGCCCACCAGCGGCCGAGCGGTAAAGACGCTGAACACTGGTAGTTCGGTCCGAGGTTCGAATCCCGCAAACGGGCTGGCTGCATGGGCGTTTTCGTGGTTTTCTCCATGTGTAACGTGTATACAAGCCAGTTTCCCTTAGAAAGTCCTCCACGAAGGCATCCTTCCCCTTAGGCAGATAGCCCTCGTGTGCTTTGCCGTAATTGAATAACCCAACCCTTTTGTTCTAATGCATTATAGGCTACTTTTAAAAACAAAAAAAAATTTGCTTGTTCTAAAAATTAAATTGAACAAAATATTTCCTGTTCAAAAATTTCATGTAATGTGTAGAACTTCCTGTTAGCTGAATGCTCTTTTGTAAAATGGTCATGATACTAAGCAAAATGTTTCCCTTGGACTCTCTTCAATAGATGTATAATTAATCTATGTTAATGTATTTTAATATAATGTATTTTAATATAATTTATAAATATTTAAATATTATCAAATAAAGGGAAAATTCATTCACTTTTTGAAAATTTGCTCCTTTCTATCCTATAATATGATGTATTATAATGTGCATAATGATTTAATGTATTGTTGTGTATTATAAAGTAATCCTATCTTGTAGAAATGTGACAGATCGAGTGTAAATTCAGTTACATCAAAATGCATATCTCAGAGATTATTATATGTAATTAAGGATTTGATAACTGTTGTTGTAAGGAGCATAGAATAGCAAATAGCTTCATTTAAATACCATTTACTATTCTTGGAGAAATGCTTCATAATGATAGGAGTACTTTCAGTCAACCCATGTTCAAAACGTCACAATTACAATTATGAAAACTTTCATAACTGTACCTTGACCTAAAGGTCTTTGTATCCTTACGTAAATTAATCTCTAAAATATACGAAAAGCTACCTTCCCAGTGTCTACTTTTACGTCCATAATGTAAGTAAATTTTTCATTTATTTCAAAAGTCTGCTACCTACGTAGCAAAGATTTGGAGGTTGCTTTTTACAAGTTACAAATTTGTCAATCATTGATCATAATTCATGTTTTCTCAAAGGTCTTAGAAATAAAACTGAAATCATAACACATATCATTATGTTTTCAAAACTTAACCTATACATGCATTAAATATCAGAATGTCCGTTTACAATAACTTTTTACGTTAAGATGCCTGGAGTAAATGAAATTGAATTGAACAAAAATGTAAATGCCATAATATATTTTAAGATTTAGGATTTTTATTATTATTATTGATGTTAAACTGAAAAGAGAATTACTCCTCCGCCCAAGTTAAGAACGATAAAGCACCATATCTAAGATGCATTTTAGTTTATGTTGAATTGCATTTGAATTCCATTGACTTTTCTTTGAATAATAGCATTAGGAAGGTAATTTTGAAAGCAGCGGCTATTTCTAATTTATGCATCCTTTATTATTGTTATTTTAAACTGGCTTTCAATTGACATGAAACATATCAAACCAAAATTTTAGAGACTGCCATATACATTATTATTTTTCAATGCGCAAAATATTTATAGCATTAAAGCATTAGCTCAACAAAAGTACTTTCAAAATGACTTGGAAGAAAAATAAAATTTCTCGTAAGTTTCACTATATCTTGAAAACAGCATTAGCTGTATGCATTAAATTAACACAAAAATAAATTTACAGAAATAAAATTATCATTAATAAAGATGAAATTTAACAGATATTGATACATAGGTAGAGTGACTGGGAAGAAAACTACAAGTATATTTTTATGAATGTGCATAGAGAGTGCATAGAAGAGGAGTAGTAATCTGAAAAAAAAAACAAATTATGCGTCTCTTATTACTTTTATTTTTCTTAAGGTAAAACATAAAAGAAATTTATTTTTGAAATTTGCTTAGTTATTTGATCATTCAGTAAAGAATACTAAACATGAATTTTTTAAATAAAATTTATATTTTCAGTGACTTTAGTTATTTATATTTTCCATTTCAGTAATGCCCTTAATATAAAATTCTACAATATTAAATTCATATATTTTTAGAAAACTGATTTACTTAATGAAAAATTTTTTTCGTTTCTTATTTTAGCTTATCATATTTAACAAATTTTGGAAAAATTTCAGCACATGGTGGGAAAAATGTGTGGATGGCCTGTTTTAAGTATTGTAAAGTTTAACTATGTCCGATACATATATTCTATTTTATCACTGAGTAAATAAAAGCAACTCTCTATGAAAATCAAATGAGTATTATTATCGATTTAAACTGTTTTTCAATTTACATGATGCATATCAAAGCAAAATTTTAGAGACTGCCATGTATACTATATCAACTAGTATATGTTACTTTTCAATGTGCAAATTTTTATAGAATTAAAGCATTAGCTCAACAAAAGTACTTTCAAAATAACTTAGAAAAAAATTACAATTTCTCGTAAGTTTCACTATATCTTGAAAATAGCATTAGCTGTGAGACAGTAACAAAAAAAAATAAATTTACCGAAATAAAATCATATTTCAAATTGTGGGAAATTTCAACACGTGCAGGGAAAAAATGTGGCGTTTTTACGTTCGTAGTATATTATCTGCATATAATGATAGAAATATGGTATTAAATAAACGTATTATGACTTGGAAAAAATATATTGTATAAAAATATGGTATTAAATAAGTGTATGTAGTGAAAATATATGTAGTATTCATTAAAAATGAAATTGTCCCAAAGTTACGCATAATATACATAAAAAATAGTGAAAATTTACATAAATTTTTTGCGTAAAGTATACGTTTGGGAAACGTAAAAAAACTGCGTAGATTTAAATAAATTTTCAGTAAAAATATAAGAAGAAACAAAATGAGAAGATTTACGTATATGCGGTAAATGTACGTAAATTTTAACCAAAAATATACGTAAATCCTTAAAATGTACGTATATTGTAAGTGAAAACTACGAATAAAGCGCGATGATTTGCATGAATATACATATTGTAACGTAAAAATATACGTAAATATCTACTATTTTTTCCGGACACTTTTTATGATATTTTTACGTTCAAGTTTTAGGTTTTTCATACGAACTGTCATTCTTATATTGCACGTATTTTACACAAGAAGTTTACGAATGCATGCTGCCTGGGTGTAGACACAGAACATAAAATAGCTAGATAATTTAAATAAATACTTAAATGTGAACTCAAACTTCATTGCGTTTATACTTTCTTTGCTATTTCATGTAATAGAATAACATTTATTTTGAGAATTTTTGAAATTTATTACTGCGTAATGCGCATTCGAGAAGAATTCCCTGTTATCCTACAGATAAAAACAAACTGACTTATATCAGGCACTGAAATTGATTTTTAATTTGAACATACCCATACTAAAAAATTAATAAAGAATTAGAAAAAGAAGATTTAAAAATGTGCTTTTAGCATCCATTAAGTATATTAGTGCAGAATAACTAAGGAGAGAAACGGGATTTATTAGATTATGAAAAAGCACCTTAAGGGTATCTGCCTAAGGGAAGAGACGTCTTTATGGAGGATGTTTCAAGGGAAGCTGGGTCGTATTCCAGAGATGGCCAACTGCATCTATTAGCAATAAAAGAATTTTAATTTATGCAACTTATTAACAACCAATAACATCTGTATTTCATTTCTGTGCAGAATAACTTTAAGTGTTTTAATTATAATTCCAGTTTCTGTATACCTGAAAACTACGTCCAGCGTAAGTAACCGGCCAGCGATGGCTGCTAAAGTCTCTGTCTCGAACTCGAGACGTGATACGCCAACCAATTTCCGTCCTCGTAGGAGCTGCTCAAAATACAGGCAAAATAATAAGCTACTTGAGTTAACTACTAATATAAAACTCTGCCGACATTTCCAAATGGAGTCTTTATGAGTTCAGTCGATATTATAAGAAACAGTGTGTTAAACTAGGATAATAAACAACGTGCACCGTTTACAATATTGTCACACAACGTATGTATAATTTGAAATGCTTACCTTCTAATGAGATAATAATTTCATTTTTTCTCTTTCACTAAGGAATTTTTCCAATTTCCAAGAAACTTCAGCCATTTCTTGTTTGATTTCAAATTCCATAAATAAGAAATGAATTTAGGAGAACGTTTTTTAAAGCTTACATAAAAGTTGACTGTGTGATGCACGTATCTTACACATAAACCCATTAAAAACATCATCATATCGAGCTCCATTAGAAAAAAATCAATTATTAGTCCAAAAGCAGTTATTAGTCTCGAATGAAATTTTGCATTGGTACACTACGCGGAATCAATTTTCAGACTGTTGCCACAAAATGTTATCGTCCTCTATTATTAGTAAAGAAATTAAATAATGAAGAACATACATGTATGTATGCTCCGCTTATTGTGACAAAATGACGGTAAGAGCCGTAAAATTTTGAACAACGTAGTCTTTCGCCCGAAAATTGAGCACCTTTAATGAATTTTTCACTAACAAACTCAACGATCTGCAAGCGAGCAGTGGCAACACTGTACAGAATAAACATTTTTATCCTCAGCCCGTGGAACTGTCCATAGAAAATTGTATATGGCTGTATATGGCTTACATGCACACTTCGGAGATTTCTTTTTAATTAATAGTGTCATGAGGACTAATTGCAAAGCAAATAACCAAGTTGTTATGTCCAGTCCGTCTACATTAATTGGCAAAACGAGCTACATTTAATCCAGCAATCTCATGAAATTCAGAAAATTTTAGAAATTATTTTAGGGAATTTTTATTATTGGTTGGAAAATATGCTTTGAATCTTGATTTCATTTAACAAGTGTGCTTTTAATATCTTCAAGAAATTTGTAATTAAAAACAAAACATTTTTCCCCTAAAGTTTTAAAAGCATAGTAAATTTTTACCCGAGTGCAATTTTGAGATGCAAAATGTTAAATTACATATTTTCAAAACCATTCTACGATCAGTGCTGAAGCCGTTCTTGTAAAATTATATATCCTTTTTGAGATATTTTATAACTGAAAGTACATGCATATAATTAATATTTAAATGAAAAATCTTGGCCACCCTTTTCGAGCTCCCTATGCATTCTTCATTTATGTTTATTTTCTAAACATCAGATTTCTGATTTTTTTCAAGAATTTCTGAACTTTTCTAACTTCAATCCCTTTCCAGTTTTAGTTTTATTTGTTCTAGAATTTAGATTCTCTCTCTTGGTACGATTTATTTTAACTTACAGGTGTGCATAAGAACCTGATGTCATTCTAAGATGTCGCTATCCTTATTAATTAAACAGTTTGTTTATTACTTACTGGAACCCATTAAAACTCAAGAAGGCATTTGTCTAATAGGATAGATCCTTCGTGGCGAACTTTCAACGGGACATTGGTTTGTATTCACATTACACACGATTAAATACCAAATTGATCAGTCAGTTCGCCAAGACTATTCTGTTACTGGAGAGCTTTAGAGTTATATTATCAATACAATTATATAACTATTTTAATTCGAAATTAAGCATAAGCCTTTCGAATTTAAAAACAAAAATAGATCACACTTGAAAGTTTAGGGAGGAAAAGTAATATGAAAATAATTAAGTATCAAGCGTAAACTGCTTTTCGTCCAAGCTCTGCAGATAACAAAAATTTAGGTCTCAGCCGCATGTGGCCTTCGGTACACCAGACTTTTATGACAGACTTCTAATTTTAATAATAATAATATTTATACAGTTTAAAAAATACGGGTGTGTATATTTCAATCATAGTAATAATATTTATACAGTTTAAAAAATACGGGTATGTATTTTAAGTCTGAACTTAGAAATACAATTTTATGTTTTTCCGTCAACAATTCTGAAAATAAAAGACAAATAAGGAAAATACAAATTTCAGTACTTAATTGCACAAACCCTAATTATATAAAATCCTGTATGAGTGTACAGTCAACTCCAGATTAATGAGAGAAGGATTAAATGGTTGCTGTCTAAAAGTGTTAGGCTTATTCATTGCGGAACGAGGAAAAATTTGTCATCACAATATTTCAGAGGCTAAAAAAGTGTTTACGAAAAATATAAAAGAAAGAAGGGATAGCAGAGGCGACAGCAGACAATGTATTAATATATTAGGAAGCTATTTTTAACCACAACTGAGAGTAATTTAATTGTATGCGATCCTTCCGATTGGGGTGGCTGGCCTTTCCAAACTCTCCCGCAGGAACTCTCCAAATCGAACCCGTGTATGACATATGCTTTCCTCTGAAAGATATTAGACACTGAAATGTACATTTGGAAATCAATAAAGGGACATGAAGTTAAAGGGAGGGTTCAACTCCGCACTACGAGTGAAGCACTGCTCCCAGGCTTTGGTCTCCAGATGAAATGTTTTTTGTTTACATCCAGAGCTTCCTCGACAGCGCTTTGTTTCCACACGCGGCAGTTCCATACAAATCGAAAAGCGGGACACTTCCGCATAAAAGAAACAATCATTGTTGGTTGGGCAACAGAAATGTGTATAGTTTAGTGACATTTACGCAAAGATCACATCTTCGTTATTTTTGGATAATTTACAACAGAGATTTTGCGGAACCTTTAAAGTTGTATACGTCTTTCAATACCCTTGATAGAGTATTCCCTACTTTTAATTTATGTTCCAAACGCCAAAATGTTTTAAATAAAACACATGCTTTGTCATTCACATATTATCATTTTTTTTTATATAACTGAAAAAGGATCGCTTTGGGTTTACACTTTGAGTTAACTAAAAGTGAGAAAAATAAAATTCTGTCTCTCTTTTTTGAAATTTTATCTGGCAACATGTTTAACTGATGACTATAAATGTCATACAAAATTATGAATGAAAAATTTTTGTTATCCTATACATATACTTGAGTAGCGGTCTGCTGTTTTTGAAAGAGTTTCAAGATATGAAAAAAGCATCATCAATGTTATAAACCGGTGTATTAATATACTTCGCATATTGTTACCTTCTGGATTACCTGTTATGTCAGGGATTTGTGAATTTAGATGAATTGCTTGTTTTAACTGTATAAGGTGTTTCTTCCTCTTTCTTCATGTGCTTTCGTGGTGTACTGGTCAGCACGCTCGACGCGTAACCAAGAGGTTCGTGGTTAGGTCCCGGAGAAGGCGCCAAATGTGGGGTTTTACTTATTTAATCCAATGTTCAACCTTAGAACACCACAAGCACTAAGAAGCGAATAATCGCTTAAGTGTGTGAATAAACACGTAAGCCTTACGAAGGGTTAACTACTATTTATTTCTCAGAATAATTACAATCAACTCCTAACTCGGAGTATGCACAAAGCCTCCACTTGGACTTGAACTTAAATAATTAGGAAATTAAGCTAAACTAAGCTTAACTAAAGCTATCTGAAAGATATAGCCGAAGCTATCAAGTTTCTAAGTAGTTGGCGCCTAAATATTACTTAAATCCGCGAAGCCAAGCAAGGGCCTAAAGTATGCCGAGGGTAGTATCTAAGAGAGAACATAGCCAAAAGGCAAACCCCCGCTAGTCAGGAAAATCAAACTCTCTCTGTCTCTCTCGAAGTCGGTGAAACATCGACTTAAATAGTACTCTGTGTAAGGTGTTTCTTTCCCCTTCTTCGCATGCATTCGTGGTGTAGTGGTCAGCACTTTCGATGCGTAACCGAGATGTCCGTGGTTCGATTCCGGCAAAGGCGCTGCTCATTTTTAAAATCTCTCTTGCTTCAAAAATACCTAATGGCTCTACAACTGTTTTAAAAAATGAAGCTATATTATTCAGAGTAAGGCAATCGAGATTGCGATCTGATGACAGTGAGGTTAATGTTTAAATGTGACATGGTTAGTTATTACTTATTATACTGTAAGAGAACAATTAAAAAGGGTAAAATCGCTAAAACAAGTATTAAATGCTCTGCCAAAAGATATTTACCAGAAAATTTGAATTTGATAATGAATGAATCCTAAAACATATTTTAAGTCAAGAGTTTGAAACTTGATGGCTAGATGTAAATATAAAATTATGCATGTTAAAATATTTGTAATTAGGCACATAGGTCATGTTAAGTTTTTATTAAATAGGGTCAGGATTACTTGCCTAAAGGGCGAGATACCATCAAAGTAAAAATATTAAGTATATATGGGTATTTACATGCTTTACAGATACATGCTTTTAACAAAATAAGTAAGCATTTCTTAAATTATTTATAAATGTATTTGGAAATGGAAGATTTATTTATTTAGAAACTCCGGTGAAAGTCACTGTGAAGAAATCATGTTGTTAAATATATCTAAATTTATAATGATTATAAATGTTATCCAAGCAAATAATAAACTTAACATTTAATAGTAAACATAAACGGGAATTCTGTTGACAAATACGTTTATAAAACTATTTAAGCGAGAACTTTTCCTACTGAAAAATAATCTGTTAATCTGCAAATTCTATGAGATGTGTACTTAAGGAAGTAGTAAAGAAGAGTTTTTAGAATATGTATTGTTGAAACAAAGGGTAAAAAAAATCTGATAAGTAATAAAAGAACTGTTTCCTTACATTTTACAATAACTCAGTTACAAGTTTTAAATAATATTTTTAAAAAATCCTTTTTTTATTCTCTTTCAAAAATATTCGTAGAAAGTTATGTACTACATGGAAATCAGCACCAATATTTAACATATTTCACTACTAAAGTAAAAGGTGCTCTAATTGGAAATGAACCGAACAAAGCATTAGTTACAAATCGACTCAGATTTTCGATTTAAAACATGCCCCAGAAGCTAAGAAATCATCTCATATTTGAGAAAGTATTTTGGGAAGAAGCTCCGTAAATTAAAAGAAATAATGCCTAATTTTAATATTAATAATACAATAAACTTTTATCTTAATTTTATAATCCTTAACTGAATAAAATCGAACTATCTTAAAAATGCTCTATGTAATTAAGGAAAACTTGCGAATATATTTCATTCAAATTAAACTGTTCTGAGAAAACTGTTCTGGAAAACGTATAGCATTTAATTCCATTTGGAATGAAATGGTGTTCAAATATGCATTCTTTTTACATACTTAGGACTTTGAAATATTGTAGAAAAAGAAAATATATACATTTATATTTACGACGTAATTGCAAAATGTTTACATCCGATAATGTGAAAACCCATTGATTTTAATGGTAAGTCACTGAATGTTTTGGCCTCCACTGAGGGATCGCCACTACTTCAAAGCAGTGAATGGGGAAAACCAGTTAAAGCCTCTCCTCTTACTTCTTACCTCCATGGCAATGCCTAATTTTTCAGTAGAAAAGTGACGATTTTATAGTAGTGTTTTAGGTTAGGTTATTTGAACGTGGCAAAGCACGCCAAGACTATCATCTAAGGATGCCTTCGTAGAGAGCTTTTTAAAGAAAACTGGCTAGTATGAAAGTTACACATGGGGAAAATAGCCATGCAGACAACTCGTCGCCCAATGTTCAGCGGTCTTAGCCATTAAGACGTTGATGGGACACGTATTTTCTGGCGGACTCATTGGTAACTTTTCATTCACTTTATGCACCCATTTTGAAGTTTTCGCACTTCTTTTCATTTTATATATAATTTTTGAGCATAGTACAAAAATTGTTTATTATGTTTACTAGTCGTAGACAAACTACGTAACCCTTAAAATGAATACATCTGCGGTATTTATATATTTTGATTATTTGATATCCAATTTTTATACTTGTATGTTTTTATTATATTTTACATTACATAGAAATCGTAATTTCTAGTTTTTTAAATCGATAAATGAAATTGGATCAACTTATTTCTTTTCTTCAGATTTTCTCAAATATATTTATTAGCCCGAATGTTCTATTAGTCTCGAAACGGGATTTTGCGTCGTCTGCTATAAATGGCGAATCATTTTTCAAATTGTTGCTATCAAATATTATCGCCATGTATTATTCTCAAAGAAATTAAATAATGAAGAATCTGCATGTATGTATATATTTTCTTCGAACTGTGAAAAAACTGTGGTACCTAGAACCACCAAATTTTGAATAATATAGTCTTCCATCTGAACATGTGTACCTGAAAGCCCGACTCTAGAATTTTATATTTCGTATTTGGTAAACCGTTAATGAATTTTTCACTAACAGAGTAAACGGTTTGAAAGCGATCAATGGCAACACTCTACGGAATGAAAAAGGTTTTATGTTCAGCTCACGAAACTGCCTATCGGAAATTTTAAAGATGTGTTTTTTTTACATATTTTGTGATTTTGCTGTTCAAATTAACTGTGTGTGTGTGGGGGGGGGTAAGGGCTAATAATATAATATTTAATTAATAAATTTAACACATGAAACGTTAATAATAAAAATAATAAAAAAGAGTTTGGCAAGCGTCTGACTGAGAAAACTGAGCATTGAGATGATGAACTGAGAAAAAAGTGAAAAAGATGTAAAAATGTATAACACTTAATATTGCATCTGGAATTATAAAATTATGCTGCTATGTTGCTTTTAAAATGTTTGCAATTATGTTATTGAATTGCATTTGGCATAAGTGAGAAGATAATGATGCTTTATAATAAAACTAAGAAGTCAAAAAAAATGGGTTAGCAGGAGTAAGTACAACAGCAGACTGGTAAACTGCGAACTCAGCGAGAGCGTAAAGAAAAACCTTAAAAAATCTTTTTGGGCAGGTATTAAAATCGGTTCTTCTTCATATTTTGCTTTTTATTAGTTTTGGTATGATGTTTTATTCTTTAGTATGCATTAGCAGTACTGTTCAGTCGAATATCAGTTTATTTATATTTTTATTAGGGAATCTGACGAGAGAGGGCACAAAATAGTTATTTTTTGTAATTATCATATATATTATTTCTTGTTATAAAATTCCTTTTTCCTCTCAACATATGCAACGAAACCTGGCGTATCTTTCTCAAAAAGCATCGAAAAAGATTAAGAAAGAAACTTAAATTAAGCTTCCTTACTTAAACTTAAATTAAGCTTCCTTTCTTAAACTTAAATTAAGCAAAGAAGCTTCCTTTCCTTACATTTCAACAACCGAATAGACTGCAATGAGTAAATATAATGTATACTGGGAAATTTTCTTACGAATTATTAGCATGGGTCCAGCTAGATTTTGCAAATTATAAGCACAAATGCATGGAAAATCTTTAAAAGAGAAATTGTTAAATCTGGAAAGAATAATCTTAGTAATCTAATCTCTCTTAAGTTTCATTTTGACAGCAGATAAATAAAAACATAGAGGTTTTATTTTTATTTTATCAAACAGGAATCTATCTCTAAAATAACGGGATTTGATGTAGAGATGGATCCGGAAGTGAATTATAAGGAAATTTTTGTTTTCCGAAACGATGTACATTGAAAGAAGAATGATCAACGGAAAGAAATGACGCAACCGCTATTGTAGAGAACAATTCTTAAAAAGCCTGACCTTTTTTTGACATGTTGTGAGAGAACAAGCATAAGTAAAATCGCAAAGAAGCTTCCTTTCCTTACATTGCAACAACCGAATCTTCCTGCAAGTGGTTCGACGACCTACAAACGTTGATGGCACCATTAGTTCCGTCGATCTTTTCCTCGCACGGGTTTACTTTCCCCTTCTACAAATGGCCGAATGAATTTGATGAAAGGGGTCATATTATTAGATCTTTAAACTTCCCAACGGAGATTACAACTGATTATTATACAGAGCAACAGGCATTGCAGAAATGAAGGTAAGCTGATTTCCGATTTTTGAATTTATTTGAATCAGATTTGTTGAAAGTTTTATACTTTCTAAACCACTCATCCGGTTTTTAATTGCTGCAATGTTTCATCGTGACAAATAGATAGTGAGTGAGCAACAGATAACGGC
The DNA here is from genome assembly GCA_000611955.2 of Stegodyphus mimosarum. Classification (NCBI taxonomy): domain Eukaryota; kingdom Metazoa; phylum Arthropoda; class Arachnida; order Araneae; family Eresidae; genus Stegodyphus; species Stegodyphus mimosarum. The sequence goes on from KK118550.1 coordinate 503,793, forward strand.
AAAATTTAACCAACTTTGTAAACGGACGTGCGTAACATGGAAACTAGAGGGTTTACCAAAAGAAAAAAAAATAATATTTATATCGTTTAAAAAATACTGGTGTGCACTTTAAGACTGAACTTAGGAACACAATTTTATGCTTTTTAGGCAACAGTTTTGAAAATACAAGACAAATATGGAAAGCAAAATATACAGTTCTTACAAATATACAGTTCACAAAACTCAATTATATAAAATCCTATATGAGTGTACAATCGAATCACGATTAAAGACGAGCGGATTAAACGGGCTCTGTCTAAAACAATTAAGCTTATTCATTGAGGAACGATGAAAAAATTACCTTCGCAATATTTCAGAGAGTACAAAGCTGTCTGCAGAAATTATGAAAGAAAGAAGGGGTAACAGAGGTCAACGCAGAAAATGTTAAAAGAATAGGAAGCTGTTTTTAACTACAACTGAGAGTCGCGATCCGAAATATATAAACAATGTATAGTAATATATTTCTTGCACATTTCTTGTACAAAACATTGTACAGCAAACTGTACAATAAAATCAAACAAAAGTTCTAGCCGACATTTCTACTTGAGTTTAAATTCTGTAGCTTAATTTTTAATAGCTTTCTTTCATTTATAAGGTATTTATCCCGTCTTCTTAGCGTGCCTTCGTGGTGTAATGGTCAGCACGCTCGGCACGTATTCGAGAGGTTCGAGGTTCGAGTCCCGGCGACGGCATTGCTCATTTTTCATTTCGAAATAACCCAATGGCTCTACAGTGGCGCCCAGACTAAAAAAGGAGGTGGATGATGATTCTCCACTACCAGGATTTGACGATTGTGTCACCTAATCCCCAGTCTTCCTTTAAAGGGGGGGGGAGTATATAAGATATTTCTCCCGCCTTCTTAGCGTGCTTCGTGGTATAACGGTAGCACACTCGGCGCGTATTCCAAAGGTCGTTTCGAGTCGCGGCGAGGGCACTACTCATTTTCATGTCTCCTGCTGCAAAATAACCTAATAGCTCTACACATTATAATATGGGACTCTTCCCTTTTTTTTAATCCCCTCTGACCGTGATTTTGGTTAACTGTGTATTCCCTACTAGTAATACCCTATTAAATCAGAAGCTGAGTATTTATGTATTACAGCCAAAACCCGAAGTCTAAGTACTTCCATTATTGAGAACTCTGAATCGGAATTATCTGTTGTTTACCAACATTTCTGATGCGAATCTGATGATGAATCACTATGTAAGATGTATAAAATATTCTAATTCAGTGAGCTAAATATGAATATTTTGAACAATTATATAAAGGATGTCAAAAAAAAATGAATTACATCAACGGACGTTCCAATATTTACGGATTTATGGATGCTTTATACCATTAAGCGACGGAACGCTGTTTCTCACCCTTTATACCCGCATGCTTGCGAAACGTTAATACACGCGAAGGGGTAAACAATAGGATGGTCATAAAACACTTCTCCGATACATGAAGCCTATCCGCTCAGCCAATCTAAATGTAATTTCAGATATAGTTATTTGAAGATGAGCGATCAAAATTTAAAGCAACAGAGCTCTCACGGCTGCCGTCACGGTGAAAACATTTCTAACTTTTTTAATGGGAATGATATCAGCGCATTGAAAAACCATAATTGGCGTTGGAACGATATATGTATGACTAAAATTGCCGGCATAAGACATTTGCTAAGAAGAGGATTGTTGGAATTTATTGTATCAATGACAAATGAATATCGTTATTCGGCAATTTAGAGCGGCGATACGGGACTGCTAGAACTTCATAGATCTCCCTGAGCTACTATATGCTGCTCCTGGAAACCGCATTTAATGGTCTAGAGTTTCCCGAAGGCTTCATGAGATAGAGCTGCGTGACAGAAACCCGCTGTTTGTATTCCGCTTACTGCAATGCAAAAGGTAGCGTGTTTAGCACGGGGCAGATAACATATGCCTTGGACCAGACTTCGGTAGAATATTCTGCTTTTTACACATGAGTCGAGATTCAGCCTGGACGCAAATCCTTGGCATACCTGCATCTGCAGAGAGCCTGTAACACGATACCATCCCTCCCTTATCAGGGAAAATATCATTGAGGTGGTGGAGGTGTAATGGTTTGGGCAGGCATTATGTTGGATGGCCGTACACCCCTGCATGTGTTTGACAAAGGCTCAGTGGCTGCTGTGAGGTACAGGGAGGAAATCTTGGAGTCTTAGGCTGCGTTCACCCGGGAGCATAAAGCGCATAAGTGGTTTAAGCCGAGCTGCGTTGCCAAGGCAACCAGTCTGTGCTACGTCACAAAATCTGGTTTAGGGCTCTTGGCCTAAGGTTCTAACTTTTCAACTTTTGGCCGACTTGAGATAAGCGTCGACCAATCATAGCGAAGCTAAAACGAAGCGGCAACAAGCAGAGCGAACGCAGGAAATCAATCGAACGGGAAATCTGTAGACACATCTACGCATACGCAAATTTAATTTCTCTCATTGGCCACAACTTAGACCCCGTCTCGCAGGTGTGAACGGAACTCCCCTATTTTATGCCCTTATGACTATGCCTCTATGCTCTTTATGCCCCCGTCTGAACGCAGCCTTATGTTCAACTTTTTAGGGCGCAGTTGGTGTTGGGTTCCTATTAATAGACGAACGCCTGTCCACATAGGCTCAACTGATCGACGATTGCCCAGAAAATGACGGTATTCGCCGCATGGATTGGGCAATCAAATCTCCTGAATTTGAGGGCATATCTGGAATGCCCTTCGGAGGGCAATTTCATCTCTCTATCTCCCTCCAAGAATCATCCCGGAGTTGCGAACTGCCTTACTGCAGGAGTGGGATCGACTGTTGCAGGTACTCCTCTCCAGTATGCCAGCCCCGCATGCCATCTGGCTGCGAGACCCATCTGGCTGTGAAAGGAGACTATACTGTATATTAGATACTCTTTCAGTTCGATATCACAAAGTGGATTTGGGGCATCACTGCACCATGAACTTTACTGATAACAATGCACACATGAAATGATTTTTTATGGTGCGTCTCTTTTTCTGTCATAAATGTGTATCCATACCATATTTCACTAAAATCTGTCCACCAGTTTTGCAAGATCTGTCTCTGTCACTCCACATAAACTAATTCTAGACTTTACAATGAACCTGGCGAATTCTCGCTCAGGCGTAAATGAATTACCAGCATAGAAAAAGGGTGAAAAGTAACCCTTAACTAATTCAAAGTTTAACAGAAAGGCACGATCTTCGTGCGTTACAAAAACGCCGTTCACTTGCGTTGAAAACTTAAATGTAGAATATAATTCAAGTCGAATTTAAAATAAAATATTTCTGGATTAGCACGTTAAATTACACCTAACAGGTTGACTCACAAAATCTTAAAAGGCGTGATGACAATCCGAAATGGGCAAGAGGCTTACTAGCGTAACAGCGAGATGGCAACGAAATGTGTACTGGCTAGCGAAAACACGCTGTTAATAAACACAGAGATTCACCAGTTTAAATATTCACTTCACTTAACTTTAAATTTACATCCTGGAGAGAAAATACTAGGGGAAGATGAGAGGTTCAGGAAAGGTATCAAATTTAAAATAAATATGTTATGCAAAATAAGGGAAACCCTACAGTTTATCAGAAATTCGACATAATGTGCGAACTCCCTTGCTTTTGTGCAAGAATCTATAAATTAGTATGCATTCGAATAAGAACAAATTATTAGCATACCGAAAGCTAAGGTAACACAAGTCTGTAACGATGACTAGTCTATTAAATGAATTATCATCCCATATTTACCTTTAAACCAAGAAATACTAAATAATTACAATAACGAAAAAACAAATAATTGCTTCCTGTCAAATGGAAGTTACCAAAAAATAAAATATTAATATCCTTTGGGCACAACAGTGATTCAAATTATTTACAATGAACATCTAGTAACCTGGGTGCATTACCCAGTGATTTCTAACACATGTCAATCAAAAACTACCAAACTCGTGACACAACACCAAAAACAGGCAGCAGCAGAATAATTTTATAGGTTAAAAAAGGGTAAGGTTTCTAAACATCGTTTCGAAACTAAGATATTATAGCTTCTTAATTAAACTTATTTATTTGCCTTTCCAGCTGGTGTAAATGAAACAGCAGAAAAGATTCAATAGAAAAAATAACGCTTTAATTTACTAAACCACGTAAACCTAACATAAAAAATCAAGTGATATTGCACAAAGGATTGTTGGAAACGTTTTTTACTAATTATAGTAATGTTACAAACATTAAAACATTGCAAACATGTTTTAGTTTAGTATGCCATAAATACCATGTATTTTAAATTTTATCCACAGGATATATTATCAGTGCTTCTGATTTGATAAAATATTACAGGCTGATAAAAAGAAAAATTCAAGATCGCATGATTTGCCTGTAGAAATTATTCTGAGAGTTGTCTACTTGCAGCCCGTGAAGAAGATTGTTTTCATGTTTAGAGCAATGGGGATATTTCCCAACTTACCATAAGGAATGATAAATTATCTTAGTATAAAAAAAGTAATAACTAAGCATAAATTTTAGACAGATTACGCTAAACATGTTCTCAACATCAATATTTTGTCTAATACCGTTTTGATGAAAATTTCCTAGAAAGTTTATAAAGAGCACTTTCATGACTACTATTCATTTACACAGCATCTTCCGCGCTTAGAATAATAGTAAATATGATAATATTATCATTAAGAAATAAAAAGCTAATTTTACGAGATGGTCGTGAACTAAGTAGTGAAAATTCGCGAGGCTTTTTCGGCTTGGGATTTACACTACAACTTGGCAAAACATTTCACTGTCGAAGATTTACATTTATAAACCAATTGGATTCTGGGAACTTATTCAACATATTTATTTTAGATCAGGCTTATCATTTGACTGGACAGTATTTTTATAAATTATATTGCATGTTTTATACGTTACAATGAACTAACACGAATTTTCTTCATCAGGTACTCGTTTTCGGGTTAGGCTTAAGTTATCTGAAGATGGTTAGGTTAGGTCATTCAATTACGGCAAAGTACACGAGGGCTATCTGCCTAAAGGGAGGGATGCCTTCGTGGAGGACTTTCTAAGGGAAACTGGCTCGTATACACTTTACACATGGGGAAAACCACGAAAACGCCCATGCAGCCAGCCCGTTCGCGGGTATCTGAAGATGGCAAAGTACACAATGGTTATCTGTCTAAAGGAAGAGATGCCTCTGTAGAGGACTTTCTGGGAGATAGACATGGAGAAAAACACAAAATCCAATTATGCAGCCGTGGATTCAATCCTGAGTCGAACTTTCAATAGTCAGTGGTCTTAACCACTCGGCCAGTGGTGTGGCATAGCCCATTTTTTAAAGGATCGTTCGATATTAATATCTGTTGTCGACATTCACAGGCAGTGGAGGGTGACTTTATTTAACTTTGAGTTTCTGATATTCTAGAAGTCCAGGGAAACGTGGTAACTCCATCTTCAAGCTTGGATTTTAGAAAAGGTTTATTTTGTAATACATTTTTTCGTTCAAGATTGGAACATTAAAGATGTCGATTATTTATGTAAAATACTTAACTGTCTGATCTGAATACAAACATTGAATCTTGTTGATTACAACCCTTTTAACAATTTAACATCAGTTTTACATACATAGAGTTCTGACTAACTTTGCAATGAAACAAAAAGAAGTATTTTGTAAAAAGTTGATAAAATGTCTTGTTATAATATTAATAATAAATCTATTAGTTTCATTAAAAAAGTTACTGTATCATCATATGCTACCAAATGCGTAAGAATGACCCCAATTTTAAAACTTGGAAAATACATTATTAAACTGTGAAACTCATATTGATTTTTTCAGCACTCAAGCAACTGCCATTTGAAGAAACGATAACTCTTCTAAACATTATACAGTTATAAATTAACGCTAATATTTGTTTAAATTTAAGTTAACTTTGAATTAATACCGTATCGAAAAATACCTTGCAGATAACTTTCGATTAAAAGGGAAATACAAAATAAATAAATAAATAAAACAAAAAGGAATTAGAAGATAACGATTAATATTACAGAAATAGCTTAAGAAGTGAAAGAAAGCAAGTTAAATGCATCAGTTAAGTAAATTAAGGAGGGAAATTAATCAAATTAGTAAATGTTTTAACACCTGGGAGTTCAGCAATGTCTATCACCATAAAATTAAGGTTTTATGTCTGATCTGTGGCTGTGAAGTATCATCATCAAAATATCTAACCATCAAACAAATAGACGCAAAGTTAAAATGCTTCAAATTAACTTTATCTTACCATTTGTGAGTCTTTAAATTAAAGTATACAAACATAAAATTACAAGCCAACCTGGATCTGGTTTCAACACAAAGCTTCCTTTCACAAGGGATGTAAATTCAGTAAATTAAATCTAATTTCACTAAAATCTGTAAGATTGTCTAGACTGCCTAGAATTTCACTTACGCACTTAGCAAGCGCTAAGATCAGTGCAATGTGTCCCAGCAAGACTAGGTTGAGCGCCGCCAAAATCTGATTTCATGGAGCGGCAGGTTAGCGAAAGCAGGCCATAGTCACACTTCTGTCCGGATATGGATACGAATTATGAAGTTGCTGCTAAATAAGCTAGATAAAAAAAATAAGCCTCTGGGGTCGCATGACTTTGACGAGCTAGCAGGTGAAACTCCAACAACGGTCAAGAAAGTAAGGTAAAACTAGGGAGATCATTGTCTCCAGTACAGCATCTGTACCAGTTAGATGGAAAGCAACGACACGCAAAAGTCATGCAGCGCAAGAAAGTCAAAGTCAGCAGTCAAAGCTACGTTACGAAGCTGCAGTCTCTAAGCATGTGAGCAGCCAATGGTCTGATTAAATCATCTTTTGAAAGGATCTGGTAAATAAGAATTTCTGAAAAATCTGCAACATCACAGCTAAGTCCGGTTTTGAAGAAACGATTATTTAGTAATGGTCCAGTATAGGGTGGATTTTAAAGTCACCGTGTTATTTTTAATCAGGTAATGAGCATTTACAATTCTTTTCAAAAGCTTATTCTGTACTACATGAAATTTGTGAAAGTTTGCCTTACTCACACTCCTGTTCTTAAAATACTACACATTAGAGTAAAACTGCTCACCATTTAAAATCTGCGCAAGTTCTGGAATGCACTAACTTCGTGCCGAAAAGGGACAGCATGGAAAGAAGTAAATTATATAATTTTTCGTTAGTAAAACTTTAAAACTTTAACATAAATATCATCATCTAAGAGAGCGTTAAACTGTAATTGTAAACAAGTAATTGTAAATATGTATCTATAAATGATTTTCGAATAAAATTTTAATAAATGTTGTTGAGAAAATAAGCAGTATAGTTCTTGAAATGGAATTAAGTAAATAACTATTTAGGTACTGTGAGGGTGATGTCTTATCATTAAACTGAGATCACACCCATTGTTCAAAGTATCAGGTTTTATTTCCTGCTTCACAGAAGAAAAGATAAACGGGATGAGTATGTACAGATGGATTGAGTATGTTTAGGAGAGGAATCACAACACTGATTCCAGGATGGACAGGTAAATGATACAGCTCACCACCTACGTCCGATCGCCTAGGCGTAACGAGTAAGCGTCTTGTTGTAGTTCCTTCGCGAGGGTTACGTTAAACCGCTTCTGTCGGACTTCTGGAACCAAGTGAAGATGCGTTTACCTGGAGGGTTCCTATCGTGGATATAGATAGCGCGATCTGGTGAATCGTTGAGGCGCGATTCCCACAGTACTGAATGATCAAGTAACCATAAAAACTCGTAATAGTTCGTAATTATTTTTATGATTTCCGAATAAACTTTTAGTGAATGTTATTGAGAAAATAAGCAATATAGTTCTTGAAGCGGAAGTAAATAAATAATTGTTTAGGTACTGAATGATGAAGGAATCATTAAAAACTCTTAATAATGCATAATTAATTCATCGTGATAACACTAATCGATACCTTTAAACCGTTTGCAATATTTTAATATAAAGTTACTCAGACTTTAATAGATATACCTTTACTTGTCTTCATTATATTTATATTTTAATACTTTTCAGTTTTTTTTTACGATTACTACTTATTACGCCTTTTTTAGTTTGATTAGAATTTATTTTTGTCGATGTTTCCTATTTCTCAATTTTTTTGCTTTAATTTGAAGCATTCCTGGTATCTACTGCATACAGTAAACTTGTTAAAAGTAAAATAAATATATTTATATTTTAATATAGAATAATATATATATGTCATAGAAACAAACTTAGAAGTAATGAACAGCTGGAATTTTGATGGCGTACATACGTTGATCCATAATGAATAGGAGACTGGAAGCCGAAACACATTAAATCTTCATTTTATTTTCAGTAAACATATTGCGGCCACAAACACGTTTCCACATTATCTGTGCCTATTTCAAGAAGTTTACATTTTCAACAACTTTGCAGCAGGAAGGAAACAGCCATCCAAAGAGGGCGAAGATTAGAGAGCAAGTGCGTTATGTTCAGGGTGAAATCTTAACTCAGACTGAGTTAGTTTCGGTTCTCAATGCATTTTGATTGGATAATTATCACTTCTGTAAAATTATTATAGACTGTTTGAGGTTCAGTTCCATTTATTTCATCAGAATTATTCAAAAGTCATATGGCATGGATTAATCTCGAAATGACGCAGTGTAAAGATACATTACTATTTCTAGAATAGAGAAGGGAAAATAATTTACGCTGCTAATTTAAATTTCTAATTTATCTTTGACATATTCTTTACTTTTCTTACATATACATACATACATACATACGTATATACATATATATATATATATATATATATATATACAAGGTTGTCATAAAGAAACTTTGCCAACATTTGCACTTCTAGCGTCCTTTCTGTTTAACCGATCGAGATGAGATCGCAAATATAGTTATTCGGAGGTATGCGCTCGAGAGTCTGTGAATGGCAACAAAGGGGCAATCACGGTTACGGTTTTACTTACAGAAACTCGAAAACATCGAATGGCAACGCCAACTTTTTCCGGTCGCAAAATGTTCAGCGCATGCGAAAACCCTAAATAGCGTTGAAACGGTATCGATGCCATATTGCGTTCAGCGGTATTGTCCCCCGTCTCCCGTTGCAATGCATGCTTACCTGTGATGGCACTTACGTGGAAAATGCTTGATCTACATAAAGATATTCTTTTGTCCGATATGTGTTGTCATCAGTGATCGGTGTCTTGTCTCTGTCATATGCAAATTTTCTACGTGCGCCCAGATCGTGTTTGGTTGGCCGCTTTACAGAACTCTTTTTAGATTTCTAACAAAAAGCACTTCTATTTTTATTTATTTCTCTACCTATATCTTATTTTTGAAACCATTTTTCCATTGTCTTTTAAATAGAATGACCCTTAATAAGAGGTAAATACTACATTAAGGTCCCTATTCAAAGGACCCAGAACCAACAGAATTGTACCTTAAATAGAGCTGTCACTTATTTGGAGGCGTTCCTTATAGGAGGTACTATTTTATGTAACATATTTTGGTTTAAAGTGCCAAACACAAGCAGATTAAGCTAAGCGATATGAATTAACACAGATATGTGCCTTTTTAAAATGGAAAGTTTTTTTAAAGATTTCTTGTGCTTTGGGATTATCCACAAACCCCACAGAAAACTCGCGAGAAAGTATTCATAAGCAATTCAGCAAATCGCCCAAACTGAAATTGGACAACCCGTGACGCCAATAGATAATATTTATATGTGAAACCCATGTATGAGGCACACGTTTATTTTAGCTGGAGAGCAGTGCAAAACTTTGTGGAATTCTCTGACGCTCTGTAGCGAAACATATGCTGTATACATGGGAAGGACACCAGCACAAAAAATTACAGAAGGATTTTTCGGAAAAGGCACATGTTTTATTACCGATGCTTTTGTTTTCTTAAATTTAATTCATTGTTGCTCTCTTATCGAATTCCGAGTGTGTCTCCATTTTAAAACTGTGTTTTGCATTTGGCTGATAAGCTTGGAGAAAATTTTTGAATCTTACCAAAGGATACCCTGGTGTGGATAGAACCCCGTTTCTCTGGAAAGTCGCCAATAAATTTCAGACTTTTAGGCAAGGGTGCAGATAATCAGAAAGCAGAATTTCTTTCTTAAATAGCTATTAACTAAGATCTCATTTTTATTTCATGTTTATTTATTTTTTAGTTCAAAAGGGCAATTTGTCCAAATGGACTATTAATTTCGTTTTGGCATTTTGCGTCGATTCACTAAAAGCGTTGTTTCATTTTTCAAATTGTGGCCACCAAATATGATCGCCCTGTATTACAGTTAATGAAATTAAATAATGAAGAATCTGCATAAATGTATGTATGTTTCTCACATTGTGATAAAACAACGGTACCCAGAGCCATCCAATTTTGAATACTGAACGTTTCCACCCGAATATGGGCATCTATAATCCCAAATTTGAAATTTATTTTATTATCGATTTCATATTCTGTAAAACTTTAACGAATGTTTTATTAACTAACTCAAGGATTTCCAAACGAGCCATGGCAAAGTTGTACAAAAAAACATTTTTATCTCCAGCGCATGAGACCGTGTGTCGAAAATTCTAAAGATATGCTCATCTTAAAACTATTTAAGCGATATTGCTCTTGAAGTCTCAGGTGCGAAGCACATGTAAAACAGGCACCTAGGCAAAAGAGCCTTCATCCTGTGTGTAACGCGTGGGGAGAGGGGACATAACTTTCCTACCATAACATAATTGGAAGTGAGCAGAGAATTTATTAACTAAATTCTCAATGAGAAACGGGAGATGAGACTTCATACCTACAGACGAAAAGTATGGCAGACGAAACCTACCTATGTAGATAAATAGGAAAAAGTAGAATGTATTTGATGGTGGGCGGAGCTAAATGAATGCAGCGCAGTCAGATTGGCCATAAGTAGTCGTGGTGAGTCTTTACTGAATTTAATTTTCATCTTCTGCGAATTTTATCAGCATCATTGCTGCTTCGAAACCATATTGTAATTTATCTGCAGAGGTCTTTGCTTGCTTGATTTTCCCGATGATAGAGATGACTGTTCTAAGGAATGCATTGACTTTTTCATCTTTAATCCAGGAAACTGCGTCTTGTATGTTTTTGGGTGGCTGGGGGATATTATTTTTCAGCTTCTCGCTGTAAAACGTTGTCGGTACATTTCTTGGCGTAGCAGCGTTTAACATATTTGGGAAGTTTTCTTCGTTTAATTTTGGTGCTTGTTGAGGAGGTTGTTCCTTTGATATTCTTTACATCCTCTGTAACTGCTAACATGATTTCCTTCACAGAATATACACTTTGGCTGCTCATCCGGTTTCATGGCGCATTCGTTGCTTCTATGAGGGAGTCCGCATTTCACGCATCTTGTAGGATTGCTGCAAAACATCTGTGAGTGGCCATACTGCTGGCATCTGAAACACTGGATGGGTCGTCTTTTTGGGTTGAATTTTTCAACTGTCGCCTGGAAACTGAATAGGTTGTTTAGATGAAAGATCTGATTTCCTTCATTGGTTCGTTTTAATTCCAGGAGGTAAATCGGGAGCTTGATGTTCTGATTTTTTTGCTTCTTCGTAAATTGTTTGACTTTTATAACTGGAAATTTTCTTCGGCTCAGTTCCTGCAGGATTGCTTCTTCAGTATAGGTGGCTGGTATATTCTTTAGTATTGCTTTAATTGGTTTTTCACATTCGTATCTGTACGTGTGATGTGGGATGTTCTTCTCGATCAGTACTTGATTTATTCTACTATAATCCTTTAGATTTTTTGTATAGAGATGGATTGATTTTGCCTTCAATTGGCACTCATACGGTGCTGTGCAGTTTTTCTGGAGTAGTGCATCTATTTCCATCCAATCAGTTTCATCGCTGGGAAATACAATGGGCGGGGCGGGGATTCTTCTTTCGTCCCTCCTTCTGCGTTCAAAGTTACAAGTTCCTGTAGTATTTGGAAACGATTTTCTTGTGCTATTTCCATGGGCGCCGGGGAGTCGGGTATTTTCGCCACTTTTTTTGGTGAAATCCAAGGTCCTTCTGGGTTTGCAATAATACTTTCTTGGTTAACTGCGTCGGGCTGTTTAGCAGTTGTACTTGCTTTTTTATTTGCAGCAATAGTCTTTAAGACTTTCTGTCTTAATTCTTCAGTTTTACGGAGGTGTTCAGCGATGATTTTCTGTTTTTCTTCTTCATCTGTGACAGTTTCAAGTCCTTCCCACATCTTTTTAAGGGTTTCATCTTCCACTTTCTGAAGTTGTTTTTTCATAAATTCAGTCATAATCGAGTCATCGTCGAGTTCAGATCTTGCAGTTTTAGTCTTCTTGTCCGCATCTTTCGTTTTACCTTTTTCTTGACTTTTTCTTTTGGGTCGAGGTTCTTTTAGGAACTCTTCTCTCCTAGATGTGCTGGGTAACGAAAACGTGGATTTTTCTGAGTCCGATAAATCACTTCTATAGTCATCGTCTGTTAAGGGTGTCCTAAAAAGGACATGATAGAAAAGTGACTCCAAAAGAGTCTAGATACAGTTCAGTAAAGATCAGGCTAAGCAGAATCACTGACCGTCTACGGGACTGGGTCAGTACGAGAACAAGTGTGCAGAAAACTGAAAAGCGTCCTACACGCTCGGGAGCTCAGCTCGGAATGATTGCTCTTGAAGTGAATTTTATGGTTTAAGAGCGAAGAACGTGATATTTAATAAATAAAGGTAGCACACAAAATGTTAAAAAAACGCCTCTTTGGACGTAATTTAAAATCTGAAACCTTTCGGATTTTTTTTTCTAATTATTATCTTTGATTTTGGGTAAAAATAATAGGCATTAGTATTTTTTTCAGTATCAGCCCTGTTAGTAACAAAGAAGCCTTTTTGGGTTCGAAGGCGCATTTACCTGCACGTATCTAAGGATGAACTCCTAAAATTAGATTTTAGTACAAATATATTTAAAAAGGTGGATATAATTATATGTCTTAAAATGTTATTGAATGGAAGTTTAAGAGATTCCAGTCAATATTACATGAAAAAAATACTTATGCCAATCAATATTTCATGAAAGAAATTTTGGAAAAAAGACACTTTTTTTTTAATCTCTTTAAAATTTGAAACAGTGAATCCAAAAATCACTCGAGATACAAGGCTTCTTTAAAGACAAAATGAAAGAAAACCTGTATCTACAATGATCGTAGGATGATTATCACGGAAGAAATTAAAAAGAAAACTTTTAAAACATGGCCTAATAGTACTATAAGGTATTTATCCCACCTTCTTCGCATTCCTTCGTGGTGTAGTGGTCAGCACGCTCGATGTTCGAGAGGTACGTGGTTCCAGTCCATGCGAAGGCATTGCTCCTTTTTCAGGACTCCTGCTTCAAAAGAACTTAATGTCTCTGTTACCGTTAAAGTATATAATGCATTTGTTTCATAGAATACCTAGTTATTCCATGAAATAACTATGTGTAATATATTAAAGTGTGTAATATGTTAATAATTTAACACTTAATAATAATTTGACACTTAGTAATAGTTATTCTATGAAATAACTAGGTATTCTATAAATTAACTAATGAGAGACAGTTAAAGTGTAAAATAAAAACAATTTATCTAATTTATGTAGCGTATAAATGGTATTTATGAAAACGTACCATAAAATCATTTGTTACAACAAGGATTACTAAAATGACACTTGGAATTACAAAGAACATTATTTCTAAAACAAAAACATTTTTTGTTGACACACTGGGTTTTACACTAGCATTCCATATTGTTAAACAAAACGTTAATGCACCTTATACTAAAAAGCGAGATATATGATATAGATTATTTTACACTTTAACGGGCTGCAGAGCGAGATATATGATATAGATTATTTTACACTTTAACGGGCTGCAGATCGTTATTCTATGAAATAATTTGTTAAACCATGAAATACAAGAGAGTTTTACACTTTAACGGACACGATCAGTTATTTCATGGAATAACTAGGTATTCTATAAAATAACGGATTTCATACTTTAACGGTAGCATCTCTACAACAGCTTACATGGTTTTACATGTTTACCTCAAAATGGCTTTTTTCAATATTTAGGAAAATATTTGTAATATTCCAAACGTCTGACAAATTTGAAATTTTATTTTATAATATTACTGCTTAAACATGCGTGCTTTGAAATATCATGAGTGAATCTATTTGAATTTTTGTTCAAGAAGAACTTTATTGAACCACTGGTTACATTTTAGAATATGCTGTATTTTTAGGTAAAATTTTGAAAACAAGAATTGGGCATCTAAATTTTTTATAAATTTTGATGCCACAAATGCTAGTGTAAAAGTAAGTTAACTTATGCTGCTGATTTATTTTATAAATGTCAAAGGAAATTCAAAGTGCTTCCATAAAATTATTTTTTTTAAATTATGTGCAATTTATATGTGAGCATGTATCCAAAATTTATCATTTTTGATAAGTTTTAATTTTCTTTCCCGCAAATGTATTTTTGAGAATAAGAATTAAATTTTTATTTCAATGCAATATTGTGAAATTTCCTTAAACCAAATATTTAAACTATGCGGTTTGTTTTAATTTGATATAATCCGGTGATTTTTTACAAAATTTTTCTTTATCTAAACCTTCATACTCCACTTAAGAAAAAAAAAAAAAGATGGCATAATACAAAAAATACTTATTAAGGAATCTTAACTTGTTAAGGAGATTCGATACATTGCAGGAGGGGTCTATAATTTCTTGTCCTTATTCTGGTGTCCGCCGAAAACATCGCCGCAAAAACATCGCGAACGAAAGCGTCGTGGAGAAAACAACGCAAGGCGAAAACGTCGAGGTAAAAAACATCATGAGAGAAAAGAAAGCAAAGAGAAAACATTTCAGTTCTAAAGTATCGTGGTACAAAATATCGCGGTTGAAAACAAAGAAGATAAAAAACTTCGCAGTTTAAAAACAATTACGTCGAAAACATCGTGGTAAAAAAAAAGTACCTACAAATCATCGCGTGACGATAACATCGCATACATGCGTTTTCTGGTTTAAAAGTTGTAAATGTTTGTTCGCATAATGATTTGGGAGCTCAAGAAGGAAAGCTCTTTTAATTCTATATTTCATGAGACGTATGACGCAAGAATATTTCATATTTTTCAAAAATGATTTGAAAATGTTTCATATTTTTGAATTAACTAATAAATTTTTGCTGAAATTGGAAGGAAACTTAAGCATTTAAAAATTTAAAAATGAACAGAAAATTAATGCAATTTATAAAACTTAATATAATTTTAAATTTACATAGTTGATTAACAAGGGTCATTAATAAATTAAACTTTTTTTAAAAGTTTTAGTGATAATTTGTTTATGAAGAATGCAGTCTAAAAATGCTTAGAAAAAGGAAGATAAATAACTGCATGAGGTTTCCTCTAGAAAAATTGCTTAGTTAATGATCAAAATATTTTCCTTCATATTTGTTAATCTGATATTGTTTCACTGAAAATTATATTTTGTTTTGTTTAAGTTTATTCTTAAAGTGTTGTTAACATTTTCATGCATAGCGTGAAATCAATTTTTTGGATGTCGATTTGTTAGTTATGAAGAAAGTCAGTTACATAATATGTCAATATGGGATTTGAAAAACGCATGTATGCGATGTTATCATCATGCAGGGATTTGTAGGTGCTTTATTTTTTACCACGATATTTTCGAAGACGATGTTTTTAAACTGCGAAGTTTTTATACCGCTTTATTTTCGACCACAAATATTTTGTACCACGATGTTTTAGAACTGCGATGTTTTTTTCTTTTTTCTTTTTTTTCTCCCGCGATGTTTTTAGCCTGGACGTTTTCGCCTTGCGTTGCTTTCTCCTCAACGTTTCATCCCCGATGTTTTTGCCGCGATGTTTTGGGTTCTAACTCCTTATTCTTTATAAAGAAAAAAAAGAAATTTGAATTATAATTCTCCAAAATCTGAATTCACAACTGAGTTCGAATTATCAAATTCTGTCGGTAAATGAAAATTTAAAAAGTTCCAGTAACTGCAATATATCATTTACATCCCTGATTCATTTCTTAAACTAGAATCGCTAGCTGATTTATTTAATTTTTTTTTATTCTTTTCACAGAGCTCTTTCTGCTATTTCTTCTTGGTGACGATTACCATTCACACCGTCCTAGCTCATGTGTTCTACCACGACATCATGTCAGAAGATGATGTCACGTACGGCCTCCCCAATGTAAGAGTGAGAAGAGATTCGTGGGGTTCCAAAGGTCGTATTGGTCCTTTATACACCCACGTGAAGACAGACTTCGCTGGTACCTTCAAATGGGGAACAAAGCATATGGTGGGAAAGATGTTTGGTGGAAGACCAGATAGCGAAGAGGAAGACTTCGATAACTGAATGCTTTTAAAGCTACAAAAACACTCCAAAACTGCCATTTCTTTTTGCTCGTAAACATTTATTAATGTACATATTAATATATATCAATAAATAGTTATGGTATTTTTATATGAGTTTTGAAATACCAATAAATGCAATACAATGTAAGCGGAAGGAAGCTTATATTGCTATGATTCATTTGTCTAAATTATGTAACTGGACTTTATTTTTCAGGATTTTTTTAATTAATGCTGACTCTCAAGCTATTGAAACTAGGGAATTATTTTAAATGCATTTATTTGAATTTTTAAACTCCCATATTAAGGTAATGTAACAGGTTCATTAAACAAGCACAAATAAAAATGGGTTGCTTAAAAGCACATTATTTTTTATTTTGAAAACATATTTTAGTTTTATATTATTTACTTTACAACTGCAGTTTTAGAAATTCAAAGCGTAGAAAACAGCAAAGGAATTAAGTACATTATCATTGCTGTAAGTTTATTCTGTCAGCTGTAAGATGTCAATTATATCTGAAGTTTTAGAAATTCGGAACTTGGTAAACAGCAAAGAAATTAAGTGCATTATCATTTATTGGTAGTTCTCATTTTGAAATGTAATGCATGTCCAGCATCTACGTATGAATCAATGATTGTGTTTAAAAACAACAGACCTCTTAACGATTTTTGTGAAATGAATTGCAAGCTCTAAGTTCGGCCTGAAGATTTTTGAGGTAAATTCAGAAAAAGAAATCAGCAAGGGATGATTCTAAAAATAACGAAAGGAAAGAAGAGAAAGCTTTCCCTTCCTGAATATCAGTTCTTTAAATCATGATAATTCGCACAGCTTAGCCCCTTTTCTGGCACCCAGTGCTTCGTAGCATATGCGAGTGACATTTGCGACCACATCCATTTAAGTAAAATTGGTTTGATTTGGGATACCTGACCTATTCTTAAAGTTTGCATACAAAAACTGGTTGTTAAAACACAGGTTTTGGACTTGATTCCAATTTAAGAAAATGAACATATGAAATAAGTTTTCAGAACAGCAAAGATTTTGATCCTGTGACTCTTTGCAAGAGTGAGAAGTCTCTCGAATTTTTATGCCCCCCCCCCACAGTATGAATTCCGTAGTCAAATAAATGAAAATCCGATAAAGGAATAAATCATTCGGGACGAAATTACCTGAGATAGCATTAACTGAAATAGCCTTTATGTTTAAATTTACGTGTACAGCAGCTTACAAAGGTTTTTAAATCTCCATTCGTAAACAATAGAAACCGTAAATTTTGCATCCTCAAAATTCTAAAGTGACTACTTTTTGCTCTTTATATTTTATTTAATTAATTATTTCCATTGAGGAAAAACTGGGTTACGCTAAAGGGCTTTCTAGTGTTATATTTTCTCTTCTTGAAAAGTCTTTAGCAGAATAAGAAGTAAGATAGGAAATGTGTTTTTCATTTAAAATTGCGTAGATACAAATTTTAATTTCTTATTTTTACTAAAATGTGACACGAGACCAAAACGGTCGTAGTCTAAAAACCTACCTAATTTGATTCATTCCTCAAACTGCAACCGTTGGAGTATGAGAAACCATTCTTGTAGTATTTTGTTCTGGAATCGTTTTGAAAATCCCTATAGAATCTTTTAAAAATAATATGTAGGGAGCTTTGCGGGAGCTGGGTTTTTTTTTTCTTGAACCTTGTTTTATTAAGCATATATATCTCATTTTTTGTCCTCAATAAATGAATATAAATTTAAACTGTAAGCTCACAATGCTTAAAAATACTTACTTTAAGCTAATAATTTTGGTAAAGTTTACGTATGTTCTGCAATAAAATTTTTCCGTATTGCCAAAATTCTATACTATGTAGTTATGAGAACGAATAATATTAATCAAATAATGCAATTTCAGCATTTTTTAATTAATTGATAGCTATTTACTTACTGAAGACATTTTATGATTTATGAATTATATTTGTTTATAAATAAAAATAATTTCCTACTCTGGTACTTTATTCTGAATTTGTGCCTTATGGTAAATGAGAATTCTATTTGTTAATAAAATATTTCTTTTCTTCAGGTCCAATAACATTTTTGGGTCCATCATTTTTAACTAATTTACATGAAAACACGTTTCTCTAGATTTATAAGCATATTAATACACAATGTACATATTTGTCACTTAAACATCCTTTCAGTTTTGGTAGAAGTGTTCTAGAACGGCAAGTCTGCAGATAAGCGATATGTGCTATAAATTCAAAACTTTGCAACTAGGGACGAATTGAAAAAACTAAAATTCCTTTCTTTCAAAAGAAGCAAGCTACAAGGTTTAGGGCGCTCTTTACTCAGTATGGGAAAATGTAGGATTTACTTGAAATATGTTTATAGACGATAAAAAAAAGGGACACGAAAAAACCGCATCTATAACTAAATGATATAGAAGTGGAATAATAGAAAAGAGACGTGATTTAGGATTCTGAAGTCTTCAAATCACATGTCACGTAAGTGTCACCATATAGTATTATCTAAAGTGGCTGCACCTGCGTCATATCCGAGTGTCACGTGATTCCAAGATCGCGGCAACCTAGCTCACGACCTTTTCTGTGACGTCACTTCTGCTAGCCGGTTACCATGATACTACTGAAAGAGTATAGAAGTAACACTACCGGATAATTGTTAAGGACGGACAACATTATCACTCACAGCAACCATTAAATGGAAGGAAACAAAACGTGGAAAATTAGAATAAATTGCGAGGCACAGTGCGTATGCAAATATTCATCTCCTCGTCTGTTTCGTGATAGCGCTGATAAAAAACTCATAGGATTTGACGTGAGGGCCGTTGCTGTACCATATAGGGAAGAAGAAATGAATGAGGCTTACAGTATGGGGCAACCGCTAAGGCGCCAGAATGTGTGACTGTGTTCACCTCAGTCATCAGCAATTTCACTTGGTAAAGGTAGCGCTCCAGCACACTAACCATCTTTAGAATTAAACATCTCCATGCGGCCATTAGCTCAAATTGCTCAATTTGAATGGAAGGAGTGATGCGTTATAGTTGGGGATGGCACTCCTTTGCTCGCACTGTTCCATGTCTGCAGTAGAGTTAGAAAAGACTTCATTTATTTTTTAACACTGCATCACTATTGTTCACGTTAATCCCGATGTGCAATCACATTTGAACTCCATCAAATTTTGCATTATTTTCCAAGCGCATGGCACCCATTTGACACATTGACACATCGCAACTTGGACACTCTTTATATCATTATACTTAAAATTATTCAAATTATTTCTTCGTCGCATATCCTGAAACAAAATGTGCATTTGAACATTGAACATGATGTATTATTGTAATACATACATTATTTTCTGTTTTATTATTATAGTTAGAGGCCTACACATTTCACTGATCCAGTTGACCTTGCATTATTCTCTTTAGCTCAGTAGTTCCGTATTTCTAATATCACAGTTGGAGTCGGGCTATACGATGCGTTCCGTAGTAAACGTCATTCTGGGCAATTTGCTGTTTTATTAAATCGTGCACTTATTACTTATTTTATTTAGTAAGGATATATATATCTAACTTTTGTCACTTTTGGCACAAATTCATTTTGCTACATAATATGTTGCAAATTTACATTTCTCTTTTTCTTGATTTTCTGGAGCATACGTGAATTTATCGTTGGCAGATCTGTTTGTAGCTATCAAATACAGATTTAGTGTAGTTCTTGTGGAACATTCTTTGTGTCCTACTGATTATGTTCGGCTTGTCTTGCGTTATTCTGACTGGCAGAGTATAAGCCCGTTACAGTTCAATTTTTCCATTTTTTTAGTTTTGCAAGGATTTGTCGCTGTATAATTATCAGACTTCTAATTGGTATGTCGATGCTGGACAGTCCTTTCAAGCGGAATCTTTTGTGAACGAACATCTGAAAGCTTAACGATCTGCATCTCTTAATTTTCCTGAGGTGTCGCTATTCGCCAGGGCCCTCTTGCATAAGTATTTGGGAATGGGTCGTGGCCCTACAAATGTTGTATTTAAAAAGGCCTTATGTATTTCTGGTTTTGTTGTTGTTTTGAAAATAGAGTATGAGGGACAACCCAACGTTACTTCATTTAACTCTTGCTTATAAGAACACTTGTATGTGCATTTTTAGTATATTCCCAAGGTGGTCTTAAAAGGCACATCAAGGTATCCTCATACTTGCTTTTGTACTGCCTCTTTTGCAAATATATCTGCAGCATCGTTATGGGAATACCCACTGTGGTCTTTAATCCATACGAGTGCAACTTCTGCATTTTCCATGTTTTTCTGCTCTTGATTAATTTCGAACGCAATTTTAGAGTTATTGAGTTATTTTAATGTTATTTCTTACATATCGCAATTTTAAAATTATGCCTGGCTGTCTGATTAATTATGATATGGGTGATTCCCTATCATTTACCATTTTTAATAGTGCTTTTATTGCCAACATTTCTGCTATTATTGTTTTAGGTATCCTTGCTATTTTATACAACTGTTGAGGTTCATTAGCATAGGAATTTAAACTGCACATTCAACTATTTCATCTATTTTGGAGTCATTCGTAAATTCTGTGGCTTTGTTAGTGATGAACTCTGCTGTTTCTTTTAGAAATTTTATCCTTATATGCGGGAGAGCAGAATTTCTCCCGCATATAATGTACAAGTTGAATACACACGATCAAAGCAATTCTTTTTTCAAATGTCATACAATTTAAATTGCAACGTGAAATTAAATGTATCAGATCATTTGCCCCACAGGTTACTTTTTAAATTCACCGATAGATAACAGAAATATAAGATATTACACCGTTCCTCATTCCTCTAGTCCAAGGATGGGCAATATCTGGCCCACGGGTAGAATACGCCTCTTTTGAATTCCTTAAAAAACTTCTACCTGAGACCCCTCCCCTATCTTGTGCTGTAAATAAGCCAGAGAGGCTAGGCATTCCCCGCACAATGCCTAGCGTCTCTGGTTTGCAGTTCAAAGTATCTGCTCATCCCTCACATGATCTCTAGCTATCTCTTCTGCTTGATTCTATGCCCCATATTAGTGGATGCATTAGTCGTTAGCGTATGTATTACTTCTGAAAAATGGCTCAAGTTCGCAAAGGGTTGCCTTCGAAAAGGTGTCATCCTTTGATGTGCAAAGACAAAAACAGATGTGAATTGCTTTATTAGTATTGAGAGAAACGCAAACTTCTGAATTGTTGAGGGTATGCAAGCACACCGTGCTTGTACCTGAACAATACCACCTTCGGTACAAATGTAAACATAAACATAGATCTGATGGCAAAAAAAAGGATTTTGCTGTAACAATAAATAATATTAAACAAAAGGTTCACTAATCTCGCCACACACCAGCGCAAATCATTCAAGAGGGAACCAATGCCGCACTCTACGTCAAATATAAAAAGATCTCGTGAAGAACTTTTTCCTCTGCAGACAATTACTTTGGAAAATATTTTAATCCTTTAAAACGTAAGACTGCGGGTAATGAAAAATTTCTTATAAATGGTTCATCTTTTAGCAATGATCAAGATTTTAGCAATGATTTTAGCAACTTATTCGATCATGTATGGGACATTTAAAACTGTTCCAAAAGTTTTCTTTCAACTGTATGCCGTCCAAGGCCCTGTTCGATCTTGGAAAAATGCAAAAGTGCTTCCACTTGTTTACGCTTTAATGACCAGCAAATCAGAAGAATTAAATTACAAATACGATAATCTTATTTGTTTCAACATTTGAATCACTTTGCAGCTGAAAATGACCTCAAATTATATCTTCATTTCATTAACAGTGATTAGGAAAAAGCAGCAATTAATTGTTCTTCTCCGGAATTTTCAGATGCCTCTAGTAAAGGATGTTTCTTTCATTTAGGGAAATGTGTGCAGTGCCATATTCAGGCATCAAAGCTTGTTAAAAGGTATTTTGAAGACGAAAGTTTTAGTTTGAAACTTCGATGCATTCTACCTCTTGGTTTTCTCACAGCTCATGATATTCCATCTGAATTTAATGATATAAAGCATCTGACCCCTGATGAAGCAAATGCAGTAGTATTAAGAGGTCGAATACAATTAATGGGCATGGTAAAATCAGGCGGAATACGAGAAACAGAAGGGTTACTCGACGTCCTCCTTTATTTCCTCCAGATTTCTGGCCGCATTGATCGAATAAATCTTGGTATTTCAAGAACATAAAATCGAATCGAAGTACAACACAGATGTTTTGAAACACTTGTTGGGAAACCTCATGCTATGCTAACACAATAACTAATGAGCTTAGAAATGAACAGCTACAAGAACAACGTAATACAGAGGGTACCGTTCGCTGGAAAGCTCTTTGGCTAACTTACAAGGAGTACGTTGAACGAGAAAAACGCATCACCGCTGTCTTTAACGACAGATGAGTTTGAACGACTATAGATTTTTTGCGTGGTATTGTACACAGTATTGCGTTATACAACGAAACCCTCGCTGCAGAAATCTGACACACATACACACAATAAAATTGACCGTAGACTCTCTCTTTTAGTTTAAAGCACCGTGGTGCTAACGGAATCCTACGCATTCCGTTAGTAATGCGTAGGGTTACTAACGGAAATGTGAGGATGTTATTGAACAAATACACAAACAAAATTTTGGTCTCTCGTATATTTTAATTATTTTTTATATTTATTGATTCAAAATGACTCTATGTAAAACTGGTCGATGATATGAGAAATATGATACATACTTTAAGGTGTCCGCAGTTATATTCCTAGTAAATGTTAAATCCATAAATAAATTGGCAAGTGTACTTGGATAGTTACTTTGAAACCCATTGAGATTAAAATGAAGTTTCATAAAATCAAATGACTTTTCATTTCGTTTGACGTCGACACTGAAATCTCCCATCATAAGAATAGGAATATCTGCATCAGCAGTAAACGCTTCGTTGGCCAAGTAGTCTCAGAATATTTCATCAATATCCTGAAAACGAACATCTTCAGATCCCCTGAATTAACAGTTGGATGAATATATACGGATGCTGAAATAAATCTTGACTATCCTTTAACAATTACATCAACCATATAAATATCGCCTGATTTTGAATCCTGTATTCTCTTACGCTGCTCAACAATAAATTCTATTAGTACACAGTCTGCTACACTCGCCATATTTCTATAAATCGCTATACCACCAGTTGGTGAAATAAAATAAAATATAACAAACACCACCCAAGCACACCGACTGGCTACGCGCGACTGTGTACCAGAGGATCTTGCCACTCGTATGCGGTCGCGCATGTACATGGAGATTTGACTTCACCAAAATGTCACTATTTATGACTATGATTAATATCTGTATATCCTTCGTCCAATTTTTTTATAAATATATTTGGGTGCGTGTACGTGTGTGTTTGCTAATGTGATCTATCTGTCTAATGATATATTTAGATTTATTGCAACATTTGTAGTTTCGAAGATATAAGCATTCGTGCACACCTCAAAGAGCTTTTCAATTTTTGCTTTTCTATCAAACTGTTAGGACTACTCAGAATGAACTAAGAACTAAAATTCTGGAAGTCCGCAAGTCCTTAAAAGAGCAGAAGCTAAAAGTCAGTATACATACCTGTCGCGCAACTAAGTGTTGGGTAAATGTACCTGTTCGGAAAATGAGTTCTCGGAGAACTGAGCGTCGGGCAAACGTACGATGCGGAAAGAAAAAAAAAAAGGCAGTTATAAATGTCTCCCGTTCTACTGGGCCGATTGACGAAATTCAACTTCCGTATTTTACGTCTCTAAAGCACGACTTAGGATGTGTATTAGATTTATATATATTACATTCTTCTAATATAGGTATTTTGACACAAAATCGAACTTTTTCTGAAAGGACATGTTAATTGTTCCCACATTTCGATTATACGATTCAGATTATGTCAAACTTCAGAGTTTTGTAAAAATCGCATAACTCTCAAAATTCCAAATTGGTATTCTTAAATTATTCTCAAAATTTGGTATATATTTATTAATCTCTATTTTTTATTAAACATATTTGATTCTCCCTTTCACATTCCGAAATTTAGGTTCATTCCAAATAAAATTCGCCCATTTTTTATGATTTATTTTTAAAATTTGTATTTTAAAATAACTTTTATGAATTTTCGAAAACTATTTTGAGTTATAGCGTATACAAATTTTACCACCATCTAAAAGTAGATGTATTTCTAAGCATACCTGCAAAAAATTAGAGTTTTTTATTAAAACTTTCTGAAGATATACGTCAATTTAAGTATTGGCGTGTTTCGAAATTTGGCATATTTGTTGAAAGCGATAATAACGTAATGCGGTTTAGGCACTTTGTTAAAATTATTTGAATGTAGGAACGATGTGACTTTTTTCCCCTCCCATGCGCAATGTAGAAAGGGAAAGGAAAATAGGTTGCCATATATCAAGAAGTTCGCCAAGTAAATTGTTCTTGGTGCATACTGAAAATATTGCGCCAAAGTAAATTTCTGAATGTCTCCTTAAATTTCGCACCGAATTTTACGAAATTTAATATTTAGTCATAATTTGAGTTGTAAAATGAAAATATGGAAAACAATTGACATACCATTTCAGAAAAAGTCCGAATTTTGTGTCAAAATACCTATATTAAAACAATGCTATATGTAAATCTAATATGAATGCTATATGTAAATCTAATATGAAAACTAAATCGTGCTTTCCAGACATGAAAAACGTAATTTGAATTTCGTCAACGGGAGATATATAACGGCCTCATATATTCATTTATTTGTTTAGTCCAAAGAAGCTTTGTCTCTGAAGGACTATTGTTTTCGTTTTGCGATTTTGCGCTGGAAACATTAAATGTCTGAATCACTTTTCAAACTGTTGCCACCAAATCTTAATATTATCTTATATTTAAAGAACTTAAATAATGAAGAATCTGCATAAATGTATGTATATTTCTCCAAATGTGATAAAATAACTGTACCTAGAGCCATCCAATTTTCAATAACGTACGTTTCCACTCGAATTTGCGCATCTGGAAGCCCGAATTCGGAATTTTTTTATTATCTATTTCATATTTTGTAAAACGTTAACAAATTTTTGATGAAGAAACTCAAAGATTAAAAGCGAGAAATGGCAACACTGTACGGATGGGGGAATTTTTATCTAAAGCGTCCGAAACTGTGTATCCGAAATTCTAAAGATATACTCATTTTAAATTGCGATATTGCTTTTGAACTGAATTTTATGGTTTAAGTGCGAAGAAAACGATATTTAGTAAATAAAGGTAACACACAAAACGTTAAAAAGCGCCCCTTTGGGCGTAATTTAAAATGTGAACCTTT